>CM044003.1:42148546-42296046 GCA_024085815.1 Flaveria linearis | reverse complement strand
ATGTATATGATTAAGTGCCATTTAATAACATCATCCTCTTCAAGTACCTTACTTGAAATGTTTTAGGTGAATCAATCATCTATCCTTTTGTCGCAGATGTCATGTTAAATCCCAGAGACACAGAATTGTCATTCTCCGATAATTTAACTTTAACAGGCCTTAGACATCTAACTCTCAACGAATAAGAGGAACAAATTCCATCTTGACTACATACGTTTCTCACAATCACCTTATATCATACCTGAACTTAGCCTTATGTATTGCCAATCTTTCAGAACAGCAAAGTACTAAGTCAAAGTACAACACTTGGTGAATATCAAGACCCAATATGTATCTCAGGTCTGAGGATACAATGATATTCGCCTTTACTCAATATCTCTTATGACTAATCACAAAGATTCCATGCAGAAACAATCGAGAGCAGGTCAGTCCTATATCTATATCCCATAGATATCAATGAACCTTGGTAGCAACCTCTTGCTCTATATTCATACTTTATGAATATCAACCAATCCAAGTTCATTATAGTCTTACATTCATAGTTGTTCCCACAAGTATGATCGACTACGGACGTTTAGAATAACTTACTTATTCACGGATTTAAACATGCTAAAATAGAAGAACAAATGAAAATTATAACAATATAATTAAGTCAAATAACATAAGATCCAATATCCAAATACAAAATTTTGATCAAGTCCAATCACTAGAATATCGAAGTCCTAAGGCACAAGTATGACTTTCATGCTTTGACCTTTCTAGGAGCTTCGTGAATGGATCCGTAATGTTTTGATCGCTGTGAACTTTGCGAATACATATCTTTCCCTTTTCAACTTCATCCCTTATGTAGTTGAAGCTCCGTTCGATGCGCCGAGTCTTTTGATGTGCACGAGGTTCCTTGATTTGAGCAATCGCTCCCTTGTTATCAAAAAAGATCTCTAGGGGGTCTTGAATGTTAGCAACGACCCCTAGATCAGCAATGAACTTCATAAGCCACGCAGCTTCTTGAGCTGCCAATGAAGCGGTGATGTATTCTAATTCTGTTGTAGATAGTGCCACTATATCTTGCTTTGAGCTCTTCCAAGAGACCGCTCCTCCATTCATAATGAAGACATATCCTGACTGTGATCGAGAATCATCTCGATCAGTTTGGAAACTCGCATCCATGTAACCCTTTACAACGAGCTCCTCCTCACCAGATCCATATATTAAGAACATATCCTTAGTATTTCTAAGGTATTTCAAAATACTCTTAACAACCATCCAATGACTATTACCAGGATTCTGTTGATATCTACTTGTCATGCTTAGAGCACATGACATATCCGGCCTAGTACATATCATTGCATACATGATGGATCCAGTAGCAGATGCATATGGGACTCCATTCATTCTTTCTTGTTCAACCTTTGAACTAGGGCATTGAGATGAGCTCAATATAGTCCCCTTTTGAATAGGTACCAAACCTTTCTTAGAATTCTCCATATTGAACCTTTTCAAGATCTTTTCAGTGTATGCACTTTGGTTTAAACCTATCAACCGTCTTGATCTATCCCTATAGATCTTTATTCCCAAAATATAGGCGGCTTCACCAAGATCCTTAATGGAAAAACAACTTCCAAGCCAGGCTTTTACACCTTCCAAGGTTGGAATGTCGTTTCCAAGTCGTAAAATGTCAACGACATATAATACAAGGAAAGTAATAGTGCTCCCACTAGATTTCTTATATACACAAGCTTCATCAGCGTTTTTGATGAAACCAAATTTCTTTACTTCATCATCAAAATGGTGATTCCAACTTCTCGACGCTTGTTCCAATCCGTAGATTGACTTCTTTAACTTGCATACCTTGTTAGGATGTTTTGGATCGATAAAACCTTTAGGCTATTCCATATGGACATCTTCCTCAAGATATCCATTAAGGAAAGCGGTTTTGACATCCATTTGCCAAATCTCATAGTCATAATATGCTGCTATGGCAAACAATATCCTGATAGACTTTAGCATTGTCACAAGCGAAAAAGTTTCATGATAATCAACCCCTTGAGTTTGAGTGAAACCTTTTGCTACAATTCTAGCTTTATAAGTATCCAAGTTTCCATGCATATCGGTTTTCTTCTTGAAAACCCACTTACTTCTAACTACCTTGGACTTAAGAGGTGGTGTAACCAATTCCTAAACTTGGTTATCATACATGGATTGCATCTTAACGTTCATGGCTTCTTGCCATTTGTCAAAATCAGGTTTTGACATTGCATCATGGTATGTGGTTAGTTCATCCGAATCTACCACATAGCATCCATCTATGAAAAATCCATATCTCTCAGGAGGAACACTAGTTCTACCAGATCTGTGAACGTTTTGTGTGTCTTGATCATCCATATGATCATTCTCAACATCCTCATGTTGATTGCTAGTATCAACCAAATGTATATCGTCTTGTGAATCTTGAACTTCTTCAAGTTCCACTATTCTTCCACTAGTTTCTTCCGAAAGGAACTTAGTTTCCAAGAACTCTGCCTTTCGAGCAATAAACACTTTCTGCTCTGTTGGATCATAGAAATAATATCCAATACAATCTCTAGGTTATCCAATGAAGATACACTTTGTGGATCGGGCTTCCAGTTTGTTTTGAGTGTATTGCTTAGGATAAGCCTCACACCCCCAAACTTTTAAATATGATGGAACCCTTCCATGCCATACTTCGAAAGGTGTCCTTTCCACTTCTTGGTTGGGGCCATATTTAAACTACGGGTCGCGGAGAGCAATGCGAAACCCCAAAATGATAGAGGTAGAGTACTTCTAGCCATCATAGATCGAACCATATCCAATAGAGTCCGATTCCTCCTCTCAGACACACCATTATGTTGTGGTGTTCCAGGTGGAGAAGTTGTGTGACAATCCCACAACTTCTAAGATACTCTTGAAATTCACTACTTAGGTATTCACCTCCCCTATCTGTACGAAGAATCTTGACCGTTTTGTTTCGTTGATTTTCTACCTCATTCTTGAAGATTTTGAACATTTCAAAAGATTCATGTTTGTGTCTTAACAAATACACATACCCATAACGACTATGGTCATCGGTAAAGGTAATGAAGTATCTTTCACCATTCCTAGTTATTAGTTTAAAAGGTCCACATACATCCGAATGTATGATCCCTAATAAATCTTTTGCCCTTTCATTAGTCCCACTAAAAGGGGCCTTTGTCATTTTACCTTGTAAACAAGACTCGCATACATCAAATGAATCATTCTCATTAGTTTTCAAAAGACCATTCTTTTGAAGTGTTTGCATACGATTCTTGTTTATGTGACCAAGGTGGCAATGCCAAAGATAGGAATCACTCAAATCTATCTTGAGCCTTTTGGTGGTTGCTTGGTACATTGAGCTATCATATGTTGTGTTATCATGAACCAATTCGTATACAAGGTATAGCCTTAAAATAAAACACATGATTTAAAGAAACATGAATATCATTGTCAACAAACTTGAAATCATAATCATATTATCTTAAACGGGAAACAGAAATAATGTTCCTAGTCAAACTAGGAGCATACAAAACATTCTTTAAAATAACTTCCAAACCACTTGAAGCTTCAAAATGTAGTCTCCTTGGGCTTCCACGTGAACCTTTGCACCATTGCCCATAAAGAGACTAATTTCCCCTTTTGCATAATGCTCACTTCTTTTGAACCCCTGCAACAAATTGCAAATATGAGTTCCAAATCCGGTATCCATTACCCATGTGTTAGAAGAAATAACATTTAGCTCAACATGTATCATAAAGATTGTACCTGAGGTTTGCCCCGCATCCCTCTTCCTCTTCGATCTCAACTCTTTGAGATAGACCGCGCAATTGTGTTTCCAATGGCCTACCTCACCACACTCAAAACACGGGTCATCATGAGCAACCTTTTGCTTCTTTTCTTTCGGTTTGGGCGGTTCCACTTTAGCTTTACCCTTACCCTTCCCCTTGACGTGCCCCTTCCCTTTGGCAACACTTGCCCTAGGGTCGGGGAGGTTCCTTTTCCTACTACCTCCTTCATTGACCGAAAGGACCGGTAGAACCTTTCTACCCATGCCCGCCTTGGCCGTTTTGAGCATTGAATGAAGCTCACCAATGCTCTTGTCCCATCTATTCATGTTATAGTTCATAACAAAGCTATCAAACTTCTTGGATAGGGAGTTGAGGATCAAATCCGTTGCCAACTCGTTGGACACATGACAGTTAAGCCTTTCAAGGTGATCAATGTGGCTCTTTATCTTAAGAACGAAGATGATATCGATTGGGTCTCGTCCATCCGACATGCATGGAGTGATCGAACCGTTTCGAAGCGCTCCACCCTTGATTGTTGTTGGAACATTTCCTTCAACTGGGTGATCATGTCATAGGCATTGTGGCTCTCAAATTCCTTTTGCAAATTGGGAATCATACTCGCTAGCATGAGACATAAGACTTGCACAGAGTCCTCGGTGTACTTGACCCACTCGGCAAAGGCCTCTACATCATTCTCATTGGGTCGATCGGGAATGGGATCGTCTAACACATAAGACTTCTTTTCTTGCTTAAGAACGATTCTCAAGTTTTGGTACCAGTCCATGAAGTTCCATGGTTTAGACGTTCCTTTTCAAGGATAGTTCTTAGTGATAGGTTATGGACGGTCAGGATTGAGTTGTTGTTAGCCATCTACAATTTTACAAAGTTTAATTTTTAGTATTTTATTGATATCAAGTATTTTAATTATTAATACCCTTTTACGTCTCATAGACAATTAATAATTAAAATCTTGAATCCAACGTTACATCTAAATATCGGTTAGGTGACCTTTATCCTTTTATTTAAATTAACAAGGTATTCAACGTTTGACAATTATAACCTATTACAATTTCTAGTTGTATGGGATCGGTTTAAACATCTTATGTTTAGTTTGGCATGTTTATCCCATCAACACCGTTTGAATGTCATGCTTCGGTGATCCTAATGCATGATTTTCAAATCAAGTCGTCCTACTTAGACACACGTGTGATTTTACAAATATAAGTGGTTAGGTGACCTTTATCCCACAAATATGGTAATTTCACCTCAACTTCACAAGTTTCTATATTTATGATTAGGTGACCTTTATCCCATAAATAAGTTGCAAGTGAATTGAGTGTTGTTTAAAAGGATGGTGTTAAAGTTGTTTTGAAAAGGGTTTTTGTAGTTTCTAAAATTCTAGTTTTTAGAAAAATCCTTTTATACCATACTATTTGTATGCATTCAAATGCATGGTATTTTATGAAAAACTATTTTCATGATTCCTTTTAACAAAAATCATTTTTATTAAATCATTAACCCTTAATAAACTCATTTTATTAATTCCTTTAATGATAGAACCAATTTTATGCTTCTAATTTTAGTTGTTTAACTAGTTTATCTATTTTCAATTAAAATGTCAAACTCAACCAAACAACCAAATAATCAACCAAACATAAAATATAATTGCATAACCATAGCCAACTATTTTGATCACACTTGCTTGCCATAACAAGTGTGTCAAGAGGTCATTTCTTGGGTAAAAACATGACACAATGTTGTGTTGATGAACTCCCACTTGAACTTCCATCCAAATGCTTCAAGTATTCCTTTTGTGTTGTGATTCCACCACCATCTTTAGGCACCTTTTTTGTCTCACAAATCAGCCCCAAAATACTTGTTACATAGAAAAAATCCTAATACATTTTTTCTAGGAAAATAAAGTGCAAACTAATCTATTTATTAGATACCAAATGAAACAAATAAATTACATAGACTTTATTACAACCAAATGAAATCACAACCACAAACAATCAAACACAAGGTCATGGCTAGGTTTTATGCACTAAAAACACATCCAAATATGTATACAAAATTCGTGAATGGCAGCCCCTTTTGAACCCAAATTCTAGACCAAAACAAACCAAGAACAAGTGAGTTTTTGTCCAAACAAACAAACCATCTCATGATTTTAATTTTTCAAGATCCTTACATGCATATAAAAGTAATATCTTGAAAAACAAAGGGACTTCCATGTGTGAAATTTCAGCCCACTTTTTATTAAAAAGGACCCGAAAATTTCAATTTTTGAAGCATGTATCTATATAACTGGCTCTTGATGCCATTGTTGGGTTTTGTAGTTGTTTACCAAAGTCATATTAACCATTTAACATGTAAAACGCAGCGGAGTTTATATCAAAAACGTGAGTTTATGTATCATATACACTTGTTAAAACAAAACCCAAGACAAGGATCTATTAATATGAAAGAACATGCCATGATTAACATATAACAACCATACAAACTACCTCTTAGAAATCGTAGATATAGAGGTATAGATGATGATGTTCAAATGCCAAGACTCCAATGTAGAAGCCCTCAAAAGATGATACCCACAAGCCCTTGATAACACCTTACTTGCTAGGTTGTGGAACACCAACTTCCTTCACTTCTTGTGGATCAGAATCAACACAAGCAAGGCTGAATTTTCAGCTCACAAAGACTGATTTTTCAGCCAAGAAAGTCTCTCTTGTTCAGCACCAAAACCGATTTTGAGAGAGAGAATAGAGAGAAAAACTTCTTTTGCATGTAAGAGAGATAGTGAAAAAGATTGGTGAGAGTGTATGACTTGAAGTCTTGCACTTTACAAGACAAAGTGGGTGGGTACCCCAAGGCCAAGGGGCAGCCGAGATCACCCATCCAAAATGGGTTTCCCTCCCATTTAATTTTATAAAAAGTTACACTCTTGCCCCCTTGTTTCATAAAATTAAAACCCTTTTAATTTTATAACACTAACACTCTATTATTTGTCATTGTTTAACTAGCTTAAATAATTGAAACAAATAATTTCTCATGAACAAATTATCCAGATAATGTTGTTCATTTACAAAAGCAGTGATTTAGAAAACCTATTTTCTAAATTGTTGTCAATATTTATTTGTTTGATCTTATCAACGAATAAATATATATTGGTGATTGTTTGGCTTGTTATTGGGTATGACCCGACTTGGATCATATCAGACTAGCCATATCAATTTAATATGTATCTTGGGCAGACCAAATCTTTCAGATAGTGACGGCCAGTTCTTCATTGATAGAATGGAACAACGCGTGTTATGTCAAAACAATTTCACATTCAATTTTTAGCTGTTGGCGATGAGATTCGGAACTTGTTTTGGGTAGATGAGGTGTCAAAGCTCAATTATGTTGCATTTGGTGATGCTTTGGTCTTTGACGTGACATACCAGACTAACAAGTATGACATTAATTATATAACCTTTAAATCTTCTCTTTTTTAAACAATTCCGGATTTATGCAGGTACAATATGACTTTTGTTCCATTTACTGGTGTTGATCATCATAAAGGTTGTATCACGTTTGGTGCGGCATTATTGTATGATGAGACCATCGAATCATACACTTGGATGCTCAAATGTTTTTTGGATGCTCATAACAACAAGCAACCATCGTTAGTTCTAATTGACTAGGACGCTACCATGAAACAGGCAGTTCATAATGTACTGTACAAATCAATTCATAGACTTTGTATGTGGCATATCACCAATAAGCTCCCTTTCAAGGTGTGCTATGATTCATTCTTATTCTAATCTATAGATGCTGTATAATACATAATAATTCTTTTAATATTAAAAATTTTACATGCATATATGTACCAATTAAGATACATATTTGAAATTTTATGTTAGATTTTCTTACATGGTTACTTTTTCATATATCACTTCTTTAAATAATAAATAAATGTTATTATTTATATCCAGGTGTCAGGTCATTTACTAAACAACACTAATCTCCGCACATCAATTCACAAGCTCGTTTGGAATGTTTATCTACATCCATCCACCTTTGAGTCTAGATGGAAGTTATTAATGGAGAAGTATGACCTTCAAGATCATAAATGACTATTTGATATGTTTTCAATAAGAGAATAATGGGTGCCTGGATATTTAAAGGACATTCCAATGTGTTATTTGATGAAAACAACATCGAGATGTGAAAGCTCAAACTCATATTTCAAGGTTAATTCCATTCCATCAAACAATCTTGTTCAGTTTCTCTTGTGTTTTGACAAAGCTTTAGATGGTCAAAGATACAATCAGTGTGTTCTTGAATTCAAGATCACTAGTACTGTTCCTAACTTCCGAACAAGTTTATTAGTAGAATGTCATGCTTCTGAGATTTACACACGGAATATTTTCCTGGAGGTGCAAAAGGAGATCAACAAGTGTCAGACTTTATGTTACATTGTCAACCGTGAGACAACCGGTCAAATTTTCAATTACATTATTGCGCATCAAGACAATAGGTCTGATGTCCTTAATGAATTTAAGGTATATAAGTGTTTATTTTCTCTGATATTGATTACATACATGGCTTTCAAGATTAAAACTTCTAAATTTTTTTATAAAGTGACTTTTTTCTAAATATACATATATGTACCAATGCAGGTTAAAATATCGATTAGGTTTTGTTAATGTACACATGTTCTTAAATTTATTAATTCTCATAATTTCATACCATTTATATAGTATGTAGTGTGACTTAACAATAGGCAGCAGCTATGTTTCATATAAGTTCATATATGTAACATTTTGCTGATGTGGATTTTTTAATTATGATTTTAAGATAAAGTTGAGTTTCTTGTCAATTTAATGGTTCAACCCTTATTTTTTATAACATGTGCATGTTACCCTTAATTTGTCGGATTTTTCGGTTTCATGTGCCTGCATGTCATTCACACGTATTGGATACTTATGCAGACATGTGTTCTGTGTATTCAGGCATCATAAAATTGAAAACATTCCCAATCAATATATACACGGACGATGGCAGAAGGATGCGCTACCAAGAAGGTTGTTTAGTATGGAATACAGATACTGTGTTAACCACTCCGAAAATTATTTACTGAGATCTCGTTTGATGGACAATATGCAACAATGTGTTGATAGGTTGAGGTTGAATACAGACAGGTTAAAATGGCTAGATGAACATATTGAAAAGCTGAAGACGGATATCTTCAATGAGTTTCCACATGATCCCTCGTACAATAATAAAGGTGTTGTATTTGAGGAGGTATTACATCAACCTCATCCAAGTAAAGTACTGTACAATCCACCGAGTGGAATAAGGAACAAAGGTTGTGGGAAGAATAGGCATTTGATTGGTCCTGGTGAGAAGGCAAAGTCTAAAAGAAAGAAGTCCAAAAGAAAGAAACCCAAAAGGTTGTGTAATTTTTGTTGGAAATACGTCCGTGGCCATGACTCTCACAATTGCCCTGATAAATTAAAATTAGCTAATAAGGAGGAGTGCCAATAACCCATACAAGAAGTAGATTCATCTGATCAATCATCAGATTATAACTCGAATTACGAAGACGAGACTGAACATGGAAATGACCAAGAACAATGTGAAGAGTACAATGAAGAATAGATTTTTAAATTGTTTTTGATTTATTATTAATGGTAACTTATTAGATTTTATTTCATTTCAGAATAAATATAACTTCCATTTCTTGTAACAATTTTACACATTTGTGTTATATGTTTTTCTATACGAATCAATTACATGTTTAAATTAATGATAATAATATGGTACATGCACATATGTGGTACATTTGTACTGTTTTTTGAATAGTTAGTTTGATCGTATTTGTTTATGCAGTGGCGTGTATATATGTGGTAACCTGACAACATACATACGTGCATATATGTAACACTTATTTTACAATAGTTAATTTTAATAATTGGTTTATGTTGTGGTGTATATGTATGATGTACTTTTGTATAAAGATAACACATAGATGTGCATATATGTAACATTTGTGTTAGAATAGTTATGTTTCACAACACTTTTGGATATATGTGCATATATGTAACACTTGTGGATATATGTGCATATATGTAACACTTATGTGTATGTATGTGTGTAAAGACAACACTTGTAAGGATATATGTGCATATATGGGACACTTATGTGTATGTATGTGTGTAAAGACAACACGTGCAAGGATATATGTGCATATATGTAACAATCATGTGTATGCATGTGGGGTGTGTGTTAAGAAAACACTTGTGGATATATGTGCTTATATGTAACACTTATGTATGTGGTACATTTGTATAAAGAGAAAACACATACGTGCATATATGTAACACTTGCAGAAGTGTAGTTATTTCTAACAATTCATATGTGTTCCACTTCTGTCAAAATACACATCCCAACTAATTCCAATAATTTTAATAAATAAACATCCCAACCTATTCATATCTTAACTCACATAACTTTCCATTTCCAAAATCTAATTGTCATATTTCAAAACATTCTAATCAGAATACTCTAATCTAGAACATTAGCATAACTACACGAAGTCCAAGTTTATAAAAAAAACCAATGTACGTTATACACACCCTCAAAACCCAACCATATTCGTTCAAATCTTCCCTTTTGATTCTTGATCCAAGTCTTCAGATTCTTTCATCACCTTATCCTTATAGATATTAACTTCTGATGTAAGGATTTTGAATGCGTATTTTTTTCGCAAATTCCTGAGTTTTGTCTTCATTTTGTTCTCTTCAGATGGAAAACCACAATCCCAATTCTTTACATGTCTTCCCATGAAAGTTTCCATATGGAGCATAACAAATACGCCACAATCGACCGCATTATTTCTTGTTGACCAGTTTATTTTTAACTTTTCCAGTTTTGCAGCTTCAAGTTTGATCAATGAGGTTTGATTCGCAGCGGATTTAGCACAAGAATTAGAAATTAAAACAAGAACACAAGAAATTTTTCATATAACAGTAAGTTATAGAGAGAGAGAGAATTCTACAAAAAGGTATTTTCTATTAGATCACACGCTTCGGCAAGGATTACAATTAGATCATCTTCCTTTTATAGGAAGAATGACGTCAGCTGATGTCACTTGACAGTGACATCAAACCGTTATTTTAACAAACTACTGAAACTAACTTAACTACTGAAGATGTCAAACAACTGACATCTTCTTACAAAATGCTAAGTGTCAAAACTATTACAAGTACTGAAAAGAAACTACTGAAAACTATAACATCTAAAGAACAAGCTCTTCAGATGTTTTACAAACTACTGAAATAGAAAAGACAACTACTGATAAGAAAAAGCTGAAAGGTAAACCATCACAACAACTGAAGAATACTTCTTCAGCTGTTGTGACAAACTATAAAGCTTCAGTATGTCTTCAGACTTTAAGTTCAGATGTTTCATCAGCTGATGACTTCAGTTGTTATCATCAGCTGATTCTTCAGTCTTTGTCTTTAGTCTTTGTACTTCAGCTGTTGATCTTCAGTACTTTAGTCTTCAGCTGATAGTCTTCAGTACTTGAGTCTTCAGTACTTGAGTCTTCAGTACTTGAGTCTTCAGCTGATGTTCTTCAGTACTTTGACCTTCAGCTGTTGAGGTCTTCAGACTTTGTCAAACAGTTGTTGATGCTTTCAGCAGTTGTTGTGATGTCTAGTGGGACTTAGAGGTTTTTCTGATCTGGCTCATTGGTTCTTTTGGTCCAACAAACTCCCCCTGAACCAATGCAGCCAAAACCTCTAAGCTTATTGTTGGTCCCACTTATTGAGGCAGAATGATTGGTCTATTTCCTTCTGGATCAGCTCAGAAGTTGACCCATATAAGCACTGGCCTGTGAAGAGGTCTCAAAGATCTGACTGGCATAGTATGGATGTGAACTCTATTTTGGGGAACTAGACACAGAGTTGTTGCCCCATCCATGAGACCTACTTCCCAACTATGAGCCTGTAGGATTCTCTGGTGTAGGCTTCTAAAAACATTACTTGTTCCTCCATTGTAAGCTCCTCTACCTCACCCTCAAACAATCCTTTAGGCCCATAGAGCTCTGAGATGTATTTGGCCTGTTTTCCATTTTTGAACTCCACAGTTGTTATAGCCCTATAGGCGAACTCATCAGGTTGATTACCCTCTAAGAACAACTGGAGCTCATTTTTCCTAACTCCCTCAAGCCTCTTGTAGACTAACCCCTTTTTAACCACCCTATTCTCTAACATCTTTTGTGGTGGCAGGTTAGCCTGATAGGCCTTCTAGAAGTCTTCAATTATCTCCCAGGGTGATACTACAATGGCCAAAGTGATCACTTCATCTACAATCTTCTTTACTTGGCCATTGTATCTCAGTGGAATGTCTTTCTTATTGATCCTGTGAGACACCCTGGGATCAGGCTAAATTCTCAATTTATCCTTTTGATATTGATATGTATGCCTTAAAGTGAATAATCTCAGAGCTTGTTTCTGTTGGGTTTGTTAGAACATAAAATCATAGTTTAACCATTTAAACTTTCTGAAAACGCAGCGGAAGTTTAGCATTATAATCTTGTTTATAAGCTGAAATATATGTTCATTAGATGACCATATTAATGTATAAAACAAACCCAAAGAACAAAGGATCATTTATGTGAATTAGCAAGCTATGAACATATGTAAAACTACATAAAATCACAGCTTCAGTGAGCTGTGAATCTACCTTACTGCAGCAGTGAAAAATCAACAAAAGAAGGTTGAATGATGTCCAATATTCAGCCAAGACTTCAAGGATAGAAGTCCTCAAGCTAGTATACCCCAAGCTCCTTGCAAACACACCTTCTTGTTAGGTAGAAAACACCAAAACGCAGCTCAAAACTCAGCTAGAAAACCCTCTTTTCTTGCTGAAATTTCGTAACTTCTTAGAGAGAAGAGGAGAGCTTTGTTGTGTTGCATGCAAATGAGAATTGTGATCATGGAATGCAAGAACCCTTTTCTTGTTATTAGAACACTCTAAGAACAACATAAGAACACTTCAATAACCTCAAGAACCAGCTCAAAATTCAGCTATATGCTGCTGAAAAATCCGTAGCATTAGAGAGAAGAAGAGAAGATTCTTGTTGTTCTTTGCATGTGTTGTTGTTTTTGATGAGAGCTGAATATATGCTACTTAGTAGAACTAGTCAAGTGTGTGTTTATCAAGAGAATCCTTTGTGGAAAAACACACAAGCATGCAAGCCTCACTTGTTATGTCTCCCACTTGAAGCAAGTCCAAGGGGACGGTTTTGTGCTCACAATAAAAGGAGGATTTCTTTTATAAATAATACACACACATATAACTAGTCTTTAAATGTTTATAAAAGAAAGATTTCTTTTATAAACAATAAACACACATATATGCATTGTCTAGTATTTTAACTAGTTTATACAATTAACCAATTAATTGTATAAGTGGTATACTCTCATTATTATTTGGTGTTATACAACTAATTTAAATAACACTTCAAATAATATTATTGAACAAAATATCTTAATAAATTGTTCCATCTCATATGCAACTTATTTAGAAAACCCATTTTCTAAATTTGGTGTAAATATTTAATTGCATGATCATATCATCAATTAAATATTAATTGGTGTTTGCTAAGCTTGTTATTGGGTATAACCCGACTTGGATCATAACGTACTAATCACATCAATATTCTAAGTGTCTTGGGCACATAGAATCCTACAATCTCCCACTTGCCCAAGATTCATAGAATATTGATGCAAGTAGTAAATAACGCCTAACAACGGTTTACTACCCTTAATACGCATGACTTGTGGCCATTCAATAACATCATCCCATTCAAGTACCCTACTTGAAATGATTTAGGTGAATCAATCATCTATCCTTTTGTTACAGATGTCATGTTAAATCCAAGGACACGGAATGATCATTCCTTGTTGATTTAACTTAATCAGGCCTTAGACATCTTACTCTCAACGAATAATAGGAACAAATCCCATCTTGACTACATACGTTTCTCACAATCACCTTATGTCACACTTGAACATAGCCTTATGTACTGACAATTATTTCATATCAGTGAAGAACTAGTTCAAGGTGTAACACTTGGTGAATATCAAAACCCAATATGTATCTCAGGTCGAAGGATACCAAATGATATTCTCCTTTACTCAAATTTACTTATGATCAATCAATAAGATTCCATGTAGTAAGATTTGAGATGCGGGTTAGTCCAATATTCGTATCCCACGAATATCTATGAACCTTGGTAGCAACCCATTGCTCTATATTCATCCTTATGAATATCAACCAATCCAAGTTCATAATAGTCTTACCCTCACACTTGTTCCCACAAGTATGAACGACTACGGACATTTAGAGTAAATAATTTACTCATGGATTAAACATGCTAAATTGGAACATTAATTGAGACATTATAACCAAATAATTTTACTCAAATAATAAAGAGTTCCACATATTCAAATACAAAATTGATCAAGTCCAATCACTAGAATATCGAAGTCCTAAGGCATAGGTATGACTTTCATGCTTTGCCATTTCAAGGAGATTCGTGAGTGGATCCGCAATGTTTTGATCAAAGTGAACTTTGCGAATACATATCTTTCCCTTTTCAACTTCATCCCTTATGTAGTTGAATCTCCGCTCATTGTGCCTGATCTTTTGATGTGCACGGGGTTCCTTGATTTGAACAATCGTACCCTCGTCATCACAAAGATTTCTAAGGGGTCTTGAATGGTAGAGACCATCCTTAGATTGGTGATAAACCTTTTATCCATGCAGCTTCCCAAGCTGCTAATGAGGCGGCTATGTATTCGAATTCTGTAGTGGACAATGCTACCCTATTCATAATGGAGACGTACCCCGATTGTGATTGAGGATCATCTCAATCAGTTTGGAAACTCGCATCCATGTAACCCTTTACAACGAGTTCCTCTTTGTCAGATCCGTATATTAGAAACATATCCTTAGTCCTCCTAAGGTATTCCAATATACTTTCAACAGCCATCCGATGGCTGTTACTTGGATTCTTCTAGTATCTACTTGTCATGCTTAATACGCATGACATGTCCAGTCTAGTGCATATCATCGCATACATGATGGATCCTATAGCAGACGCATATGGGATGTCCTTCATGCGATCTTGCTCATCCTTTGAGCTTGGACATTGAGATGCACTCAATATTGTCCCTCTTTGAATAGGTACTATACCTTTCTTAGAGTTTACCATCTTGAACCTTTTCAAGATTTTATCAATGTATGCACTTTGGTTTAGACCCATCAACCGCCTCGATCTATCCCTATAGATCTTTATTCCCAAAATATTGGCGGCTTCATCGAGATCTTTTATGGAAAAACAATTTCCAAGCCAGGTTTTAACACCTTCCATGGTTGGAATGTCCTTTCCATATAGTATTATGTCATCAACATACAATACTAGGAATATGATTACACTCCCACTAGCCTTTTATACACACAAGCCTTGTCAGTGTCCAAGTTTCCATGTATATTTGTTTTCTTCTCGAAAAACCACTTGCATCCAACCGGTTTGGAGTTAAGTGGAGGGTCAACCAATTCCTAAACTTGGTTGTCATACATGGATTGCATCTCTACGTTCATGGCTTCCAGCCATTTGTCACAATCCGAATTGGACATAGCATTATGGTATGTAGTTGGCTCATCGGAGTCAATCTCATAGCATCCATCCTTGAAAAATCCATATATTTCAGGTGGAATGCTAACTCTACTAGATCTATGAACGTTTTGTGTGTATTGATCAACCTCTTGATCATTATCAACAACCTCTTGTTGACAGCTAGTGTCAACCAAACGTGTATCGGCTTGTGGATCTTGATCCTCATCAAATTCCACTGTTCTATGCGTCATTCCTTCCATAAGGTACTTGTCTTTCAAGAACTATGCCTTTTGAGCAATAAATACCTTTTGCTCTGTTGGATCAAAGAAGTAGTATCCTATACAGTCCTTTTGGATATCCAACAAATATACACTTAGTGAATCGACTTTTAGTTGGTTTGGGTGTTAAGCTTAACATAAGCTTCATAACCCATACTTTTAAATATGATAGCGATGGAACTATTCCATTCCATATTTCAAAAGGCGTCGAATCCACTTTCTTGGTTTGGGCCATATTCAAAATACGAGCCTTGGAGAGTAGTGCGAAACCCCAAAATTATAGAGGTAGTGAGCTTATAGGTATCATAGGTCGAACCATATCCAATAGGGTTCGATTTCCTTTCAGACACATCATTATGTTATGGTGTTCTGTGAGGAGTAAGTTGTGAGACAATCTTACAACTTCCTAGATGATCCCCAAAAGTCTCACTTAGGTATTCACCTTCTCTATCTAAACGGAGAACTTTGGTAGTTCTATCGAGTTGATATTCTACTTCATTCTTGAAGTTTTTGAACATTTCAAATTCTTCATGTTTATGTGCCATCAAGTACACATAACCATAGCGACTATAATCGTCGGTTAAGGTAATGAAGTGAGTTTCACAATACCTTGTCATTGTCTTAAAAGGACCACATACATCCAAATGTATGATTCCTAACAAGTCTTTTTGCCCTCTCATTAGTACCACTAAAGGGCGTGTTGGTCATATTACCTTGTAAACAAGATTCACACTTATCAAATGAACAACTTTCATTTGTTTTCAAAAGACCATTCTTTTAAAGTGTTTTAAATCTGATTCTTGTTTACGTAACCAAGATGACAATGACAAGAATAAGAGTCACTTAAACCATTTTAAGTCTCTTGGTGTATGATAGGTATAATGTGTTATTATAGGACGAATCATCATGAACCAATTCATCAACATCATTAGAAGGCATAGCCTTGAAGTAATATACATCATCCATATAAACATAAATACCATCATTTACAAACTTTAAAATATAACCATATCGTTTTAAAAGGGAAACTTAAATCATGTTCCTAGTCAAACTAGGGGCATATAACATGTTTTGAAGAACAACTTCCAAACCCTTTTGAAAGTTTTAAAACATAGTCTCCTTTCTTAAAGTGCTTATTTCTTTTGAACCCTTGCAACAGATTGCAATAGTGAGTTCCACATGTGATATCCAATTACCAATGTGATTTGAGGAAATAACATTTAAGTCAATATGGATTATGAAAGTTGTGCTTGAGGTTTGCCCAGCATCCCTCTTATTTCTCAACTCTTTGAGATAGGTTGGACAATTCCTTTTCAAATAACCTATCTCACCATACTCAAAGCATGGATCGTTTTTCGTTACCTTAGGCTTCATAAGCTTAGGTTTTGGAGGTTTCGCTTTGATCTTCCCTTCCCCTTTGTCTTTGATGTGCCCTCCTCCTTTGGCAACATTTGCCTTGGGATCGGGAATGGCCTCAACATCGTCGGGGTCGGGTTGGTTAGGAATAGGATCGTCAAGGACATTTGCCTTTGCTCTTGCTTGAGAACAATTCTCAAGTTTCGAGACCAGTCCATAAGGTTATTATGGTACAGACGATCCCTCTCTAAAATAGTTCTCAGTGATAGGGTATGGACGGTCGGGGTGGTAGCATTATTGTTTGCGGCTATTCTACAAATTTTACAAAGTTCTTTTTAGTATTTCTGAAAAATTTCTTTTTAATTATTAATACCCTTTATGTCTCATAGACAATTAATAATTAAAATCTAGAATCCAACGTTACATTCAAATAATGGTTAGGTGACCTTTATCCCATTATTCAAATTAACAAGGTAGTCAACATTTGACAATTGCAACCTTTTGCAACTTCTAGCGGTATGGGATCGACTTTAAACATCATATGTAAAGTCGGCATGTTTATCCCATCAACACCATTTGGAAACCATATTTTAGGTGATCCATTCAACATGGTTTGCAAATCAAGTTACCCTACTTGCACACACATGTGAGTTTACCAACACAAGTGGTTAGGTGACCTTTATCCCACTAATGTGGTATTCCCACCTTAAGTCATAAGTTCCCTCAAAATGGTTAGGTGACCTTTATCCCATTAAGAGTTTCCAAATGACTTAAGTTTTGTGCAAAAGGACGGTGTTAAACTTGTTTGAAAAGGGATTTTTAGTTCTCATTAATTCTAGTTTTGAAAACTCTATGTACCTTGTATTTGCATGCTTTCAAATACAAGGTGTCCTATGGTTCATTTTTAATAAAACCTCTTTTATTAAATCATCAATCCTTTTAATAACCTCTTATTAATCACTTAATGATTAAGAACCATAGATGCAAGGTATCTTATGGTTTATTTTTTTTAATAAAACCTCTTTTATTAAATCATTAATCCTTTTAATAACCTCTTATTAACCACTTAATGATTAGAAACCATAAATTTCCATCTTGTTAAGTTTGCTAATGAGTTTGTTATGCATATCCAAATATCAAACAACAACCATACAACAAACAACCAAACAAGCATAATATTAACAACCATAATGTGCATAACCATAGCTACTATTGTGACCACACTTGTTTGCCATCACAAGTGTGGTCATTTGGTCTTTCCTAAGGGTTGAATACAACACAAAATAGAGGTCTTCTTAGACTCCCACTTGAACTTGCATCCATATGCTTCAAGTCCCTTTTTTTGTCTTTGATGTCCATCTTTGGGTCTTCATCTTGTGCATCTTCCTTTTACAAAATTTATATCCTAATACATTTTTCTAATAAAAGAAATGCACCTAATATATTTATTACATAACCAAATGAATAAATAATTACAACCCAAATAATAAACACAAATATTACAACCCAATTGAATGAATTAAAACAACCATTAAAACCATCCAAATGACACAAGGCCTTAAGCTAGGTTATGCACTTTAACAACCAATGATCATATCATTTATTCATATAATGAAACCCCTTTTAAAACCACCAAATTTCAGCCAACATAAACTGAAATTTTTGGTTTTAAATATTGTCCAAACAATCAACATTTCATAATATGTTTCTTTCAAGATTTCATCACAAGCATGTATGATATAATCTTGAAAGTTGGGGATTCATCAAAACAGAAATGTAGCAGCCCATAATCAGCCTATTATGAGTTTAAAATCATCCTCTAAAACTAATTTTTAAAGGACAAGAACAAGCAAGCTATCCACATAACCGGCTCTTGATGCCATTGTTGGGTTTGTTAGAACATAAAATCATAGTTTAACCATTTAAACTTTCTGAAAACGCAGCGGAAGTTTAGCATTATAATCTTGTTTATAAGCTGAAATATATGTTCATTAGATGACCATATTAATGTATAAAACAAACCCAAAGAACAAAGGATCATTTATGTGAATTAGCAAGCTATGAACATATGTAAAACTACATAAAATCACAGCTTCAGTGAGCTGTGAATCTACCTTACTGCAGCAGTGAAAAATCGACAAAAGAAGGTTGAATGATGTCCAATATTCAGCCAAGACTTCAAGGATAGAAGTCCTCAAGCTAGTATACCCCAAGCTCCTTGCAAACACACCTTCTTGTTAGGTAGAAAACACCAAAACGCAGCTCAAAACTCAGCTAGAAAACCCTCTTTTCTTGCTGAAATTTCGTAACTTCTTAGAGAGAAGAGGAGAGCTTTGTTGTGTTGCATGCAAATGAGAATTGTGATCATGGAATGCAAGAACCCTTTTCTTGTTATTAGAACACTCCAAGAACAACATAAGAACACTTCAATAACCTCAAGAACCAGCTCAAAATTCAGCTATATGCTGCTGAAAAATCCGTAGCATTAGAGAGAAGAAGAGAAGATTCTTGTTGTTCTTTGCATGTGTTGTTCTTTTTGATGAGAGCCGAATATATGCTACTTAGTGGAACTAGTCAAGTGTGTGTTTATCAAGAGAATCCTTTGTGGAAAAACACACAAGCATGCAAGCATCACTTGTTATGTCTCCCACTTGAAGCAAGTCCAAGGGGACGGTTTTGTGCTCACAATAAAAGGAGGATTTCTTTTATAAATAATACACACACATATAACTAGTCTTTAAATGTTTATAAAAGAAAGATTTCTTTTATAAACAATAAACACACATATATGCATTGTCTAGTATTTTAACTAGTTTATACAATTAACCAATTAATTGTATAAGTGGTATACTCTCATTATTATTTGGTGTTATACAACTAATTTAAATAACACTTCAAATAATATTATTGAACAAAATATCCTAATAAATTGTTCCATCTCATATGCAACTTATTTAGAAAACCCATTTTCTAAATTTGGTGTAAATATTTAATTGCATGATCATATCATCAATTAAATATTAATTGGTGTTTGCTAAGCTTGTTATTGGGTATAACCCGACTTGGATCATAACGTACTAACCACATCAATATTCTAAGTGTCTTGGGCACATAGAATCCTACAGTTTCCTCATATTTATTATTGATGAGGAAGCAGCATAAGCTTTATCTACTCTTTTCAATAGCTCATCATCATGTAGCTTATGCTGCTGTTCTTCTTCAATTTTAACCTTCACAGTTTCCATCTGTGAGGCAGGAGTGATGGGTAAAGGTTTGGCTTTAGGCAAAGATAGAACTGCAGAGAGAGGCAGTCTATCTTCTTCCTCATCATCCTCTTCTTCTTCTTCTTCTAGCCTCAACACCCTTCTCTTCCTCTTCAAGGGTGCATCATCGGCTATGGGTTTTGATGGTGAGGGGGTTGGTTTTGTGGGTAGTGGTTTGGTTTTTGGTGTGGGAAATTGGGCAGGCTGAGCTAGTAGTTTGGGTATGAGTGAAATTTTGGTTTGTTTAGCTAGCTCAGTCCTGTTCCCAGCACTGGCTTCACTCAGGGCTTCTATGACCAGCCCTTTTGTAAATACCTTAGACAAACAGATCTTGGTGGTTATTGCCAAGATGCTGTCCCTGGGCCATGAACAGCTGATCAATGATGTTATCCATTGACCTGCTATGTTGTCATAGCCTCAAGTCTCTCTTTCTCCTCTTGGCTATAACAAGACCATCGGTATTCAATCTCTTTCACCTCCAACTTCCTTATTTCTTGATCTAGCTCAGCAGTGTCAGTGTCAAAGCCTTGCCTGAACAGCTGATCAATGATGTTATCCATTGACCTGCTATGTTCAACATCAGCCTCCTTGACAAGGACAGCTAGATCTTTCTCCTTCTCTCCCTTCTTCTTCTTGTATGTGACATGAAAGTCTTTTTGACTTTCAGCCACTTTCTCCAATTCAGCTCCCTTCTCCTTCTCCTTCCCCCTCTCAGTCTCCACTATCAACTCCTTCTCATGTACCACCTCTTCCTCAACTTCTGTCTCCTTCTCTCTTTCCTCCTCCACCCTCTTTCTTTTGATAACTTTCACTAATGTCTCCCCCTTTTTGGTTGCATTGGTTTCAAGGGTTTAACTGTCAGAAAGCTTCTTCATCACAACAGCTTCCACCAATGGCCGTATAGTAGAGGAAAGCCTCTCATCAAGGGTTTTGATCACAATATTTGTGATAATGGGTGTGATGAGAGGCAAGGAATTGTGAAAGATAGCAGCTAATTGCTCGGGGGGGTTTCTATCCCTGAGAACTAGTGCCAGAAGCAAGGGCAGGTGGCTGAGTTTGTAGGAGTGACTGAGTGTTAGTGAGACCTTTAGGTGAAGGTGCTATCTGTGGGTGAATGGTGGCAGATGGACTTTGTTCTTGAGACATTTTGGCGAGTAGCTCTTTAAGTCTACTCACCTCATCCTCAAGAATGGTGTTTTGGGCTACTACATCATAGAAAAAGCCCAGGTCATCATCAGTGGGAACTGAATCACCTGACCTTCTGATTAAATCAGGATGTACATGTGCTGAGTGTGGCTCAGTGATCACATGTGCCCCTTGTTCTTGGTTCTGGGGACTTCCAGCCTCTGGATTGGATCCATCATCGGCAGTTGCCTTTGGTGAGGACTTAGAGATGGTACCAGCTTCTTCCTGTTCATGTGATGATACAGGGGAAGTGGCAGCCTCACCAGATTGTCCTATCTCCTTTGCCACACTTGAAGATAAGTCATTAGATTCCCTGTGTTATGGGCTCTCATCAACACTTGTATCCACCCTCTCTTTGTTTGGAGTTTTCCTAGTTGTGATTGGTTCCTGGGGAGAGGGTGGAGTGTTAAGATGAATCAACACTTCTGCAATTATGAATGTAGGGCTTTGAGGGGCTGTTGCAGTGGGAGATGGGGTAGAAGCAGTATGCACCTGGGGAGATGGGTTCTTTTCAATGGGAACCTCCTCAAGTGAGAAAGGTTCCAGATGTGTGGGTTCCCCGAAAGTAGTTGCTTCAGGCTCCTGTGGAGAGGATACCTGAGCAGTTGTGGTTGGGGGAGTCGTAGTAATTGCTGGGGAAATCGGACCAGCAATTACTTCCTGCCTTTGTTGTCCAGGGGCATCCTCAGGGGACTCATTTCCCTGAGTAGCCTTTTTGGGTTTCTTTTGTTTAGGTTTGGTGGGGACTTTGGATTTTGATTTGGAGGTTGTGGGTTCCAGCTGCGTGGGTTTTTGCAGCTTGGCAGCCTTTTTCAACTTTTGGTCAGTGTTGTGCCTGGAGTATACCTCAGGCAATACAGCCATGGCAGGGACTCCAAGGCCAACAAGTCCCTCAGCTTGTAGCTGGTTCTCTATTATGGCCATTATGAATCGTGGATATAAAATCCAACGGTTAGCAAAAGGTTTTGTGGCCATATCCTTAAGTTCCAAAAAGATTATTTCAGAAAAATTTAAGTTTTGTTTCTCAAGGATAGAGAATAATACCTGCTGTCACCTTGATGACATTTGGTCCCATGAGGAGGTCTTTGGGGCTAAGCAAACATTTACCATATGGAATATAAGGTGTTCAGCATCATGGAAATGTTTCTTGAGCAGGGTAGAAGCATGAAGGTCACCCTGATAGCCATGGTATGCAAAAGAAAGATCAGTGGTGTCTTTTGGATATTCGGTTGGGAAGGTGGCATCATCCAATTTTAGGGTTTGGCGGATGATTGCTGGATTGATAACCACCTTCTGGTTGTTGACGAACGACTGGAGAGAGACCTCGGCGTTGTTCTCTCCAGTGTGCAGGGTGACGTTCGTCCAGAACTGAGTGAGGGAATCGGCATATATTGTGGGATTGAGGAGAAAGGCCGTTTGGTAAGGAGAATCGACCATGAGATCTATGGCGTTATGAAACTTGGTCCAAAAGGGTGATTTGGTGAGGTAGGCAACGCAGTTGTGTCTTGGCTTGAGCTGCATGCTCGCCATTAATAGGATGAGAGAGGTTTTAGAGATTTTGAAATATTAGGTTATAAGAGAATGAAAAACTCTGAAGGCAGGGTTGGGTATTTATAGGGTATGGAAATGGCTGAAAGAAAATGACTGAATGTGTTAGTGTTAGTCATCAGTTGTTGAAACGACTGATGACATGGTTTTAACCTTCAGAGGTTGTAAACATCTGAGGACTTAGTTGAAACTACTGAGACCTTAGTTTTGTCCTTCAGATGTTGCAAACAACTGAAGACTTGTTGTTAGTCATCAGTAGTTATAAACTACTGAAGACATGGTTTTCATCTTCAGACTTTGTAAACAACTGAGGACTTGGTGTTAGTCATCAGTAGTTGTAAACTTCTGACATCAGTAGTTGTAAACTACTGAAGACATGGTTTTGGCTTCAGTTATGGTAAACAACTGAGGACTTGGTTTTAGTCATCACAAGTTATAGAACTACTGAAGACATGGTTTTGTCCTTCAGTTGTTTGGTTATAAAACAGCAGATGTTGAAATCAGCTGAAGAGTAAATTTACTCATCAGCTGTTGTCGTCAATTCAGTTGTTTCATTCTGACCTCAACATTTACTCATCAGCTCTTTAGCTGACTTTCAGATGTTTCATTGGCCTTCAGCTCTTGTGAATATTTATTCTTTAGCTCTTGTGAACAAATGTGCATAAGAACTGATGAAATAAATTATTCTTCAGAGCTTGTGAACAAATTTTGCCTTCAGTACTTATGTGTAATATTACACATCAGTACTTGGGAACAAAATTTGTTCTTCAATACTTATTTGTTTGAAAAATATACATCAGTAGTTGTAACTACGTCAGTTGTTTTCAACAAATAACGTACTTCAGGACTTTAAAGTATTTTAGTATTCTGTAGTTAGGAAAAATGCTAGACTAAATAACTCATCAGTACTTATATTTGACTTTTGCGTACTAATGCTCATCAGTACTCGTGAGCTGAGAACATCAGTATTAGTCAAATTATTCTAGCTGCAGCATACCAAGCCTTAGTACCAAATTTTGAAATGTGGCACTATCTAAAGGCTTAGTAAATATGTCTGCAAGCTCATCAGCACTAGGCACAAACTTTGGATCAATCAGACCTTATGTCTAATAAAATGATGTCTGATCTCAATATTATGTGGTCCTAGAGTGCTGGACTGGATTTTTAACAATACAAAGAGCTGAAGCACTATCCATTAGTAATGGAGTCTTAGTCACTGTAATGCCATAATCCAAAAGTTGATTCTGAAGCCAGAGTACCTGGGATGTACAACTTGCAGCAGCAATGTACTTAGCTTCAGTAGTGGATGTAGCAATTGAAGTTTGTTTCTTGCTCTACAAAGAAACTAAACAATTGCCTAGGAATTGGCAACCACCAGAAGTGGATTTTCTGGTGACTTTGCACCCCGCATAGTCACTATCAGAGAAAGCAACTAATTTGCAAGAATGCCCAGTAGAATACCAAAGACCTAGTGATTAGGTACCTTGCAAATATCTAAAGATCCTTTTGACTGCAATCAAATGGGATTCTTTAGGTGCAGCCTGAAATCTAGCACAGGCACATGTTGCAAACATAATGTCTGGTCTAGAAGCTGTAAGGTACATCAAGGACCCAATCATACATCCGTAAAGGGTTTCATCAACCGCTTTACCTTTTTGATCAACATCCAGTTGTGTGGTGCTGCTCATGGGAGTAGAACAGGGCTTACAGTTTTGTAAATCAAACTTATTCAACAGATCTTTTGTATATTTGGACTGATGAATAAAGGTTCCATCAGCCCTTTGCTTGATTTGCTAACCCAGAAAGAACTGTAATTCCCCATGGCACTCATTTCAAACTTTTGCTTCCTGAGCTTAGTGAATTCATCACGCAACTGTGGATCAGAGGATGCAAAAATTATATCATCAACATAAATTTGAACAAGGAGCTTATGTTGTCCCACTTTCTTTATAACTAAAGTTTTATCAATGGAGCCTCTAGTGAAATTATTTTGAAGAAGAAAGTTAGATAATGTTTGATACCAGGCTCTAGGAGCTTGTTTCAGCCCATAAAGAGCCTTATCAAGCTTATACACCCAATCAGGATGTTTATTGTCCTCAAAACCTGGTGGTTGACACACATAAACTTCCTCTTTTATTTTACCAGATAAAAAGGCACTTTTGACATCCATTTGATAAACCTTAAGATTGTAAAACGTAGCATAAGCTAATAACAATCTAATTGCCTCCAGTCTGGCTACAGGAGCAAAGGTTTCATCATAATCGATGCCTTCCTCTTATGCAAACCCCTGTACAACCAGCCTGGCCTTGTTCTTAACAGTTTGGCCTTTTTCATCTGTTTTATTCCTAAACACCCATTTAGTGCCTATTGCACACTTACCTTGGGGTAAAGGAACAAGCTCCCACACTTGCTATTTTCTGAACTGAAGCAGCTCAAGCTGCATTGCTTCAACCCATCCATTGTCTCTTAAGGAAACATGATAATTCTTTGGCTCTTGCTGACTGATGAAGAGAGCATAGAAATAGAAGTTGGACAATTGACTCCTGGTTGAAACTCCAGCATTGATATCACTAATGATTTAAGACATTGGGTGATTCTTCAGTTCTTGATAGACTATCAGATCTGTGCAAGTGTTTGTAGGACCTTCAGCAGCAACAGATGGTGATGTAGATTCTTGAAACCAAGTAGGAGATGGCAACTCAAATGAAGTAGAGGATTCAGAAATCTCATCAGCATTTGTTGTGGATGGAGCTATTAAAGCTACAGGAGCAGCAGGTTTAGTTGACTCAGGCAGGTGGTCACTAAACCTTAAAAGGTGAGTACTGGCTACATCATCATCAGTACCACCAGGTGGAGAACTGTTGACAGGAACAACAACTGAAGGTTGATAAGGAACATATTGCAGTATGTCCAGATCAAATAACTCCACAGGGTTTTATGGAATCTTGTCCTTTGGAGATTCATTAAACTTCACATGCAAAGTCTCTTCAACCATCTTTGTTCTGCAGTTGAAAACTCTATATGCCTTGCAAGTTGATGAATAACCAAGAAAATACCCTGCATCCACCTTTGATGCAAACTTCTGGAGTGGATTGCTTGTGTTGAGAATGAAACAAGGACACCCAAAGGCTCTAAAGAAGGAAATCAAAGGGGCCAAATGATGGAGTACCTCATAAGGAGTCTTCATCAACCTCTGATTCACTAATACTCTATTCTGCACATAGCAAGCTGTGTTGACAGCTTCAACCCAAAAGGTCAGTGGCAATCCTGAGTCAGCCAACATTGACCTTGCAGCTTCAATGAGAGTCCTGTTCTTTCTCTCAACCACTCCATTTTGTTCAGGAGTTCTTGGAATGCTAAACTGCCTTTTGATTCCCTTTGACAGATAGAAGTCATCAAGTGTGTGATTTCTAAACTCTGTGCCATTGTCACTCCTCACACATTTGACTGGAAGGGAATACTGCTTCTCCACATATAACACAAAGTTCATAATAGCTTTTGCAGCTTCATCTTTGGAGTGCAAGAAGAAAGTCCATACAAATCTGGAGTAATCATCCACAATTACCAGACAATATTTCTTCTTTGCCATGCTCATCACTCTGACAGGACCAAAGAGATCCATGTGCAGGAGTTGCAAGCAGGCATTGGAGGGAATGAGACTTTGTGTTGTTTCCCCTTTAAACAAGCAGTGCAGTTGTCTTCACATTTGAACTCCTTTAAAGGCAATCCTCTTACTAAACCATGGTTTATCAGCTGATTCATGTTTTTAAGATTAACATGTCCCATCCTTCTATGCCATAGAGTAGTTTCTTAAGGAGAAGCCTTGGAGAATAGGCAAGGATGGCCTTTTAAATCAATTTTCTTTGAAAGATCTAAGGCGTATACTCTTCCTGTCCTGTTGGCCTTCAGGAGAGTATATTCATCCAACACCTTGTCAATCAAACTCAGAACTTTGGATGACAGAATCCGACAGTTCTGGCTGGTGAAAAGGGCAACATGGCCTTTATCACACATTTGACTGACACTCAAGAGATTGTACTAAAGATTCTCCACATGGTTAACATCATCAAACCTTATTTCCCTATTGGAAACAAAGCCTTTACCGATGATGTAACCTTTTGCATCATTGCCAAAGGAAACAAACCCCTTCTTCCCCTGAGAGTAGTCATTAAGAAGTGAGCAGCTTCCTGTCATATGCATGGATCCTCCACTGCCTACATACCAGATGCTTCTTTGGCATGTTGAAGAACCCTGCATTCATCACAACAAGTTAGTTAGTTTTTGAGACCCAAACCTTTTTGGTTTTGGGTCTGTTCTCATCAGCAGATGTGACACTAACTGGTTTGTTATGTGTGACAGCCTGAGGTGAAGGAGATGGTGTAGAAAAGGATTCCTTTGGCTTGGATTTCCTTTTCTGTGGTTTCAACACAGGAGCATCTAATTGGTTGACTCTTCCCATTAGATGTTGAACCATCATAACAAGTTGTGTCTGATTTTGTGATAAAGCCTTCAGCTCATCAGACACATTAGTGCTTGCTTGTGATGGATTCCTATGTTGCACCATCTTCTTTTGAGCAACCTCAGCTGTTGCCTGATTAACCCCTTCCTTCTTTTTGGATTTCTTTTTGGACTTAGGGGTTTCAGGTTTTGAAGTTGCTGGTACAAACTTGGTCTCAAACTCAGTTTTCATTACATTCATTTTCTCTTTAATTTTCTCCTTTTGTTTGAGTTTGGAGCCTTTTTTGTACCAGCAATCATCAGTAAGATGATTGAACAAGCCACATATTTCACATGGCTTCTTCTTCATCTTTAGTTGATCATCTACTGAACAAGATAAAACTACTGAAGACTTGTTCTTCAGCAATTTGCTATCAGTACTTGCAGTTTTCTTCCTTGCAGTACTTGCTTTCCTGATATCTTCTTCAGTAGTTTTCAAACCCTTTCTACTTGCAGTTTTCTTCTCTTCAGTACTTGCAGTAGTTGGGGTTTGAACTTCAGGTGTTATCACTTGCTCTCCAGTACTTTCAGTACTTTTAGAGACAACACCTGAGTTAATCAACTTTTTGATCATGTGACAGTCAGCATTTGAACCATCAGCTGTTTTATCATCAGCTGATTGGTTTTGTGAGGAATTAATGCTAACTTCAACCTCTAATGATGCTGTATCAGATAGTAGGTCACATGATGAGAAGGATTGGTTATTGCTTTCTCCATCAGATTCTACTTCTGCTCTGGAAGTAAAATCTGTAGGAGGAGCAGTGTGATTATAACCAATGCCAAACTTCACATTGGAAGCTGATTGCTTACTAAGAAGCATTTCAAAACCCTTGCAGGATTGCACCCAGTGATCACACTCTACCTGGGTAGCTACAAGTGTTTCCTTAAGGTCTTTGTACTTCTCTAGAAGTACCTCTTCCCTAGCCTTATCATCTTTGATTTGGCATTTTAGCTTATAAATCTCATCATTTTTATCCTTAAGCACAGACTCAAATTCAGCTTTTCTTTTGGAAAGAGTTTGCTCTAGCTCAAGATTTTTATCAATTAAAGCTACATTTGCTTCTCTAATAGATGCAAATGTGGCTATGCATGATTCAGAACATAGCTTGCCTTTGGCCTCAGAAGGTACCTATGATGAAGCATTGGAGGATGAACCATCAGCAGACTCCAGGGCCATGAGAGCAAAGTTCCCAAAAGGATGATCACCACAATGTTGACCAGCACCAGGAAACAGTTGTTCATGACCAGATAAATCATCTGGTAAACTGCTCCAATCAACAACTCCTGGGGTGAAGAAGCTGTGTTGTTGAGGTTGGGTTTGATGATGAGATTGGGATTATTGAGGTTCAGGAAGAGTATGTGGTTGATGAGCACTGGGTGCTTGAACTTGACTTGGCTGAGGCATGTAGTAGCAGGGGTATGGATATGACATAGGACTTTGAGGAACAAAGTATGCAGGTGATGATTGTGCTGGTGATGGATGACTAGAACTGGTGGAATGTTGCCCTTTGTTCTGTGAGCTATTGCTTGGAAAAGTCACAAAGGGTGCAGATGAGTTAGATCCAGATGATCTACACTCTCTAGCAAAGTGTCCAAGCCTGTGGCACTTGTGACACCTCAACTTGCTCTTGTCAAAACCAACTTTGGTTTTGCCAGAGAGACCAGGAAATTTCCTGCCAGTTCTCTTGTAGAACTTTTGAGGTCTGATACTTATCATTTCCATTTGACTCAAAATATCCATCTCTTCCAGATCATCATCTAGAATGTCCTTCAAGTCCTCCATCAGAAAACACAAGTTATCATTGCTACCTTCTGAACTACCATCAACACCAACAAAAGCATGTTCAGAATTGGTAGAGAAATCAATATGCTCATCATAGGCACTCTCTGATGCAGCATATTCTGACTCTTGACCTATCAGTGCAGCATTGCCTGATACAAAGTCATCAGTGAGCTTGCCAGATGATGACAACTTCCTTTTCTGTTCTCTCTCTCTCAAATGTAAGCAGTTTCCCATGAAGTTAGGTGAGAGATAGAGTGCTCAGATTTGCACTAGAGTGTAGGACAATGGTATAAGTGTCCCATCTCTCAGGCAGGGATCTGAGGAATCGGTTGTTCATCTGGCTATTGGAATACTCTTGTTTAACCATTTTCAGCTCGGAAATAAGACAAGAGAATTGCTCAAACTGTTGAGTCAGTGTCTCACCCTTCCTATGAGAGAATGTCTCATATTATTGGGCGAGGATTTCCCTAGTGTTTCCTAAGACCTCATCAGTTCCTCCGAATTGTTCCTTTAGAGCAACCCAGAGATCATGAGCAATTTCATGACGCATCAGCCCTGAATAGATTTCATTCGGCAGTGCCATGGCTAGAATTCCATGGGCTTTAGCATCAATTTTGAACAGCTTAAGATCTTCATCCGAATATTGATCGGGTTTCTTCGGAACCCTCTCATTTGATTCAGGAACGCTCACCATAGGCTTGTATGGTCTATGTACCACTGACTTCCAACAACCAGCACTGTCGATAGACAAGTGATGAAGCATACGACGTTGCCATATGTTATACTCACTCCCCACATGCATCGGAGGCTTTGTTGAGGAGCCAGTATTGTGAGGATCATTTGTTGGTGTCGCCATCTCAGATTTCAAGCAAATTCAAGGTAAACAAAAAAATCTAGCTCAAAACCACGTAAACCTCAAGTTGATTGGCCAGAAGTAGCAGAAACTGAATCACTATAACTAATTCTTGCAAATTTGCTAATTCGATCAAACGTAGATAGCAAAAGAGCAGTTTCAATGATCAATTGTTAAATCGATCAATGATTAACTAGCTCTGATACCATTTGAAAGGATCTTAGTATCTAGTTTGATCAATTAGGTTCGATTCGTAGCGGATTTTGCACAAGAATTAGAAATTAAAACAAGAACACAAGAAATTTTGCATGTAACAGTAAGTTATAGAGAGAGAGAGAATTCTGCAAAAAGGTATTTTCTATTAGATCACACGCTTCGGCAGGGATTACAATTAGGTCATCTTCCTTTTATAGGAAGAATGACGTCAGCTGATGTCACTTGACAGTGACATCAAACCGTTATTTTAACAAACTACTGAAACTAACTTAACTACTGAAGATGTCAAACAGCTGACATCTTCTTACAAAATGCTAAGTGTCAAAACTATTACAAGTACTGAAAAGAAACTACTGAAAACTATAACATCTGAAGAACAAGCTCTTTAGACGTTTTACAAACTAAAAAAATAGAAAAGACAACTACTGATAAGAAAAAGCTGAAAGGTAATCCATCACAACAACTGAAGAATACTTCTTCAGCTATTGTGACAAACTATGAAGCTTCAGTACTTGTCTTTAGACTTTAACTTCAGATGTTTCATCAGCTAATGACTTCAGTTGTTGTCATCAGCTGATGTCTTCAGTCTTTGTCTTCAGTCTTTGTACTTCAGCTTTTGATCTTCGGTACTTTAGTCTTCAGCTGATAGTCTTCAGTACTTGAGTCTTCAGTACTTGAGTCTTCAGCTGATGTTCTTCAGTACTTTGATCTTCAGCTGTTGAGGTCTTCAGACTTTGTCAAACAGCTGATGATGCTTTCAGCAGTTGTTGTGATGTCTTGTGGGACTTAGAGGTTTTCCTGATCTGGCTCACTGGTTCTTTTGGTCCAACAACAAATGAATATGAAACTGAGAAGGAAATGCCTTGAGAATCCAGTCTCCATTTTTAGTTTCTATAAACATAAAATAAATTGTAAATAGTATAGATAAATATTTATCACACTCTCCACCCTAATTGTATTTGTAGCCCCCTCAATTTACATATATATGTTTCAAAATTCATCATATAATGTTCTCAAAATTGCATTTTGGTTACATCCCAAAATGATATATTATATTTATCATCACCTCCTTATCATGATGGAATAATTGAAAAATAATAGGTGAGAAGAGTTGATAGTGTATAGACAAACGAAGAGCATGACTGTATTTATACAAGTTTTTTAAAAGAATGAAATATATGTTGGAAATTTCAGTGAAAATCACCAACTTTGGACACTAATTGTTGGACCAAAAGAACCAATGAGCCAAGATCAGGAAAACCTCTAAGTCCCACATGACATCACAACAACTGCTGAAGACATCTTCAGCTGTTTGACAAAGTCTGAAGACCTCAACAGCTGAAGATCAAAGTACTGAAGACCATCAACTGAAGAACTGAAGTGCTGAAGACTTCAACTACTGAAGTCTAAAGAACTGAAGAACATCTGCTGAAGATCAAAGTACTGAAGATCAACAGCTGAAGCACAAAGCCTGAAGACAAAGACTGAAGACATCAGCTGATGACAACTACTGAAGTCATCAGCTGATGAAACACTAAAGTTAAAGACTGAAGACATCAGCTGATGACAACTACTAATATCATCAGCTGATGAAACAACTGAAGTCAATGTCTGAAGACAAGTGTTGAAGCTTCAGAGTTTGTCACAACAGCCGAAGAAGTATTCTTCAGTTGTTATGATGGTTTCCTTTTCAGTTATTTCTTTTTCTATTTTAGTAGTTTGTAAAACAACTGAAGAGTTTGTTCTTCAGTTGTTTTAGTTCAGTAGTTTGTAAACGACTGAAGAGTTTGTTCTTCAGTCGTTGTAGTTATCATTAGTTTCTTTTCAGTTCTTGTAATAGTTTGAGACTTAGCATTTTGTAAGAAGATGTCAGCTGTTGTGACATCTTCAGTAGTTTAGTTTGTTTTCAGTAGTTTGTTAATAACGGTTGATGTCACTATCAAGTGACATCAGCTGAGGTCATTCTCTCCTATATAAGGAAGATGACCTAATTGTAGCCGTAGTCGAAGCATGCATTGAATAAATATTCTCTTTTGCAGAACTTCTATCTTTCTCTATAACTTAATGTTTTATTGTTAAATCTATTGAGTTCTTGCTTGTTTGTTCTAATTCTTGTACTAAATCCGCTACGAATACATCCTAATTGATCAAACTAGAGGCTTAGATCCTGTCAAATGGTATCAGAGCTGGTTAATCATTGATCTATTTAACAATTGATCATTGAAACTGCTCTTTTGACATCTACGTTTGATTGAATTAGCAATTTGCAAGAATTAGTTATAGAGATTGAGTTTCTGCTGCTTCTGACCGTTAAACTTGAGGTTCTCATGGTTTTTGAGCTAGATTTGTTTTGTTTACCTTGAATTTGACTGAAATCTGAAATGGCGACACTAACAAACGATCCTCACAATACTGGCTCCTCAAACAAGCCTCCGATGCTTGTGAGGAGTGAGTATAACATATGGCAACGTCGTATGCTTCACCACTTGTCTATCAACAGTGCTGGTTGTTGGAAGTCAGTGGTGCATGGACCATACAAGCCTATGGTGAGCGCTCCTGAATCAAATGAGATGGTTCCGAAGAAACCTGATCAATATTCGGACAAAGATCTTAAGCTGTTCGAGATTGATGCAAAAGCCCATGGAATTCTGGCCATGGCACTGCCTAATGAAATCTATTATGGGCTCATGCATCATGAAACTACTCATGATCTCTGGGTTGCTCTAAAGGAACAATTTGGAGGAACCAATGAGGTCTTAGCAAACACTAGGGAAATCCTTGCCCAACAATATGAGACATTCTCTCATAGGAAGGGTGAGACACTGACTCAACAGTTTGAGCGATTCTCTTGTCTTATTTCTGAGCTGAAAATGGTTAAACAAGAGTATTCAAATAGCCAGATGAACAACCGATTCCTCAGATCCCTGCCTAAGAGATGGGACACTTATACCATTGTCCTACGCTCTAGTGCAAATCTGAGCAATCTATCTCTCACCCAACTTCATAGGAAACTACTTACATTTGAGAGAGAGATAAAACAAAAAAGGAAGTTGTCATCATCTGGCAAGCTCACTGATGACTTTGTATCAGCCAATGCTGCCTTGATTGGTCAAGAGTCAGAATATGCTACATATGAGAGTGCCTATGATGAGCATATTGATTTCTCTAGCAATTCTAAACATGCTTTTGTTGGTGTTGATAGTAGTTCAAGAGGTAGCAGTGATAACTTGTGCTTTCTGATAGAGGACTTGAAGAACATTCCAGATGATGATCTGGAAGAGATGGATATTTTGAGTCAAATGGCTATGATAAATATCAGATCTCAAAAGCTCTATAAGAGAACTGGGAGGAAATTTCCCGGTCTCTCTGGCAAAACCAAAGTTGGTTTTGACAAGAGCAAGTTGAGGGGTCACAAGTGTCAGAGGCTTGGACACTTTGCTAGAGAGTGTAGATCATCTGGATCTAATACCTCTACACCCTTTATGACTTTTCCAAGCAATAACTCACAGCACAAAGGGCAACACTCCACCAGTTCCAGTCATCCATCACCAGCACAGGGATCACCTGCATACTTTGTGCCTCAGGGTCATATACCATACCCATACCCCTTGTTGGTACACATGTCCCCAGTTCTAGTCTAGTGATTTCAAACGTAATTGACTTTTATCTTGTAACACGTATGTAAGGTTTAATCATTGTAAGGAAAACTCTTCAGTGAATGTTTGCTTGATTACTTAATGTCATATCTATTATTATTGTTTGTTGTTACACGCATATATGAACAAGTTATATAGGTTATAGACTTGTTAGACATGTTCTGAATCCGTTAAGGTTTAAGAGTGTGTTTAACTAAGTAATCTGATTCAGTCGCACGACCGGACCATGCGAATGGGCCAATCGGACGACTGAACCAGGATATTAAGTCAATCGCACTACTGAGTCATGAGACTGACTCAGTCGTACGAATGAATCAATCGTATGACTCAGTCGCACGACTGAGCCAGTCGCTTGGCTCAGTCGTACGAATGAAAGCTGTAACCTATAAATACCACTTAATTCGTGGAAAAACAGAACACTTCGAATACTTGAAACCCTAGTCGACCCAGAGCGTCCAGATCGTCCATTCCAACTTCATAGAACGTCTGAGATCATTCCTATTCCATTCTTAACGTTTTCTAATCGTTAGGATTGATCTTGATTTCGTTCTCCCTGATTGGATCGCCAATCAAATAGGATTCCGCACTATTTGATCTGGTATAACGAAGAATCAGTTAGTACTCCGTACGTACACGGTCCTAACAAGTGGTATCAGAGCTTAGGCTCTTGATTCTTCGTTGATTCAATCGTTTTTGTGAAAAAGTCCACATTTTTAAGCAAAAAGATCTTCTTTTTCTGCTAAAAATCAAGTCTTTATGTTTGCATGTTCTGAAAATTCAATCTTTTTCGACTAACAGCCGTCTAGGGTGTCAAAACGTGCGTTTTAGGTCAAAAGTTGTGAAAATTCTCGATTTCAGTAGTCTCAGTCGCACGATTATCTAAATCGTACGACTGAAGTCCAGTCGCAAGTTCATTCGCCCGTTTGAGTCAGTCGCAGTGTCAAATCGCCCGATTGAGTCAGTCGCAGTGTCAAATCACCCGATTGAGTCAGTCGCCAGTTCAGTCGCCCAGTTTCAGTCAGTCGCCTTGTCCATTCGCCGATTGTGTTCAATCGCACGATTGTAGCTCAGTCGCCTGTTCAATCGCACGGTTGAGTTCAATCGCATCCCAGTCGCATTAACAGTCTGTTTTTCAAGTTTAAGTCAACATTCATCATGGACTCGGAAAACTTCGCATTCTCAGCAGGGAAAGACTTAAGGATCCAGAACCTACTGCTTCTAGAGAATGAGATTGGTAACCACAATAAGCCGCCTAAGCTTCTATCCAGTGATGAGTTCCCGCAGTGGAAGCAAAGGTTTGAGATTCATCTCAATGGCATGGATACTAATCTATGGAATTCTATTGAGACTGGTTACACCATGCCAGTTGGTGCTGATGGTCTGCCATTAACGTTGAGTGGAATGACTGATGCTCAAAAGATTGCCTATAATGCTGAAAAGAAGGCTTATGCTATGCTCACTCAGTCGATTCTGAAAGAGATCTTCCATCAGTATTCGGATCAAAAACAGAGTAAAAAGTTCTGGAAAGCTCTCGAGAAAAGGTATGAAGGGAGCTCAACTCTGAAATCCTTGAAGGCCAAAGCTCTCAAAAAGGAGTTTGACAATTTCTCTACTATTGGGAACGAGAGCTTGGACGATATCATTGACCGCTTCTATCATTTAATGAGTGAACTTCACACTCATGGGGTTACAACGTCTAAAGAAGAAAAGGTCGCCAGTTTAGCTGAAGGTCTTCCAGAAAAATGGGATTCATTTATTTCCTCCTTGAGACACAATTCAGTTCTTGAGACTTTGGATATAAATGACTTTATTATGAAACTGTGAGAGGAAGAGGTCAGACATAAGTATAAGGCGAAGAAGGGTGCATATGCTCAGGATCCAACTCTTTACAATGTGACTCCAACTCCAATTGCAAAGTCTTCCAATGCTCCTCTGCAGACTGCATTTGTTTCTAATACATCTGGTCAAAGCTCATCGTCTGGGGGTGAGTCATCTGTTTCATCAGGGGTTCAACACAGTATTACTGAAGCTCACTCGACAAAGTTAATAACTGAGAACCTGGGTAAAGTCACTGTGGAAGTGGCCAAGGAACACATGGACCTACTTGCTGTAGTGGTTCATTCCTATGATGGTTTAGTTGCAGGGAAGATAGGAAACTGCCACTTGGCTGATGAAGACTATGAGCAGGTGGATGAAAATGAGTTGGAGAGAATGGATATTATGTGGGCTCTCGCAAGTGCTGTGCGACGAGCAAAGAAGTTTGTGAAGAAGACAGGACAGAACCTCGTGCCTATAAAAGATACTACATTTGGTTTTGACAAGTCCAAAGTCACGTGTTTCAACTGCGGGGAGAAAGGACATTTCAAGAGGGAATGTGTGAAGCCTAAGAAGACTGGAAATGGAAATCCTTTCTCCTCTTTCAACAGACAAGATAAAGATAAGAAGCCAGTTGCAACAGGAAGTGATTCCAAGGCTTTGGTAGCACAGGGTGATGAAGGACAGGACTGGTCCTTCCGGTTCTTATCTGATGGGGAAGCCAACATAGCTTCTGTCGAGGATCTGAATGAAGACTCGGCAAGTGAGGGGGAGAACTCAGCTGAGCCTGACAATGCTGAATTGGATGATGACATAGCTGATGTTGATAAGCTTGTGGAGAATGAACTGAATGCTGGGTGTGAAGCATAATCTGAACCCCAAAATGCTTTCATGGCTGGAACATCTACATCAGCACAGGTAGAATCAAAGGATGAATTATTTACTAAACATGCGTGTGTTGATTGTGAAAAATTTAGAGAAAGCATTGACCTGAAATTTGCTACGTTATTAGATCATAATGATAACTTAGTAAATGATTTAAAACTGTGCACTGAAGCAAACAATCTTAAAACAGAATGAAAACAGTTATAAAGAAAAGATTGATGCTTTAAAGAAACAGTTAAAAGAAACTGAAGTTGTAGCTTTTAACCAAGAAAATGATATCAAGTTTTATTTAAAGACAATAGAGGAAACTAAGAAGGAACGAGCGGTTTTACAAGTTGAAAACGAGTCTTTGAAACAAAAACTCCACAGTCTAGCTATTTCCTCATATATTTTAAAAAACTTGGTTAAAGAACGCAACAACGGGGAGGGGTTGGGTTATAAAGTTGTGCCACCACCACATGAGTCCTTTCTAAACATAAAACAACGTCCAATAAATGATAACCCCATCAAGGATCATGTGGTGACAACTCCTCTAGTCAGTGATCCGGATACAGCAGTTACCAATGCCTCTTCGGTTCCTGACCAGACAGCTTCTGGATCAAGCACTACAAGCACACAAATCACTGGCAAACGAGTGGAAGAGAATGTTCAAGAATCTCTTGGGTTGGGTAAAAAGTCAACTTCCACACAACCTAAGATTTCCAAGATCACTCAAGCTAAACCAGTGAAACAAGATAATCCCCAATTTCCAAGACAAAACATAAATCATGTAAAACAAGTTAAATTTGTTAAAGGAGGTGAAAATCTTAAAAGTGATAATAAAAAGAAAGAATCTGAGGTTTATTCACCGCCCTACAAGAGATCTCCTAGCCCTGATGAATGGAGATCCTGCTATACCTGTGGTCAGCGCGATCATATTTCGACTAATTGTCCTTGCTATCAGACACCTAGAATTAAGGTTGAGCTACACGACAAAGTCAAAGTAGATTCAAAACAACATTCTAAGACTCCAGTTAGATCGAAAACACCTATTAGGTCTAAAACACCTTCTAGGTCTTTTTCGTCTCCACCTCGCCAAAGGCAAAACAGACAAGTCCCCGACAAGTCCGTGATGCCAGAGGTAAAACCTGTTTCTGAATCTAAACCATATGCTCAAACCGTAAATCAGTCTAAGGTTTACCACAAACAATCCTTTCACAGGGATGGTTTATGGAAAGCCAAGACAACTGGTGTGTCTGAAAGCAAGGACAATCTGAAAGTTGAGATTCCAACCACTGATAAAGGACAGTGGGTCGAATTCATGATGGTTGATTCCTCTGGGAAACCCAAGCCAGTCAAGGCTTGGGTCCCCCTCCTTAACTGATGATTTTGTCATATGTGCAGGCTGTCCGCTATAGTGCGTCTACAAATACATGGATCGTAGATAGTGGAGCTTCCAGGCACATGACGGGAAACAAGTCTCTCCTTTTCAATGTCAAACAAATTAAAGGGGGACACGTTTCATTTGCTGGTAATAAAGGAGGATACATTACCGCTCAGGGCGAAGTAGGTAATGACAAGGTAAGGTTCGATAAAGTGAACTTTGTTCAGCAGTTAGAAAACAATCTGCTTTCTGTGTCTCAGATTTACGACAAGGGATTCAAAGTCATGTTTGATAATCGAAAATGCTACATTCTGAAAAAAGAAATGGATATTCCAGAGGAACAGGTATTAATGTCAGCATCTAGATATAATGACTTGTATGTTCTAGATATGTCTAATGCCTCTACTAGTGCTTCTAATGTCCAATGTTTCTTATCTAAAGCTACAGAGAAGGACTCCATTTCGTGGCACAGAAGAATGGGACACATTAATCATAGGAAGATGAATCACCTGATTCATAACAACCTAGTTGATGGAGTTCCTGTCAAGAACTTCAAGCTTCCTGATTTTTGTGTCTCATGCAAGAAAGGAAAGCAAACCAGGAAATCTCACAAGACCAAGAATGTCCATTCTATTGAGATACCCCTGGAGCTACTGCACATGGATCTTTTCGGTCCAGTTAGCACGAAGAGTATCGCTGGAGACTGGTACTGCTTCGTAGTCACCGATGACTACTGAGATACCCCATGAAGTAGCGGATTCCGTCAGGCTTGGTTTCCAATTGCCTCTCCATGCCTCGTAGCGATTCGGCTTTCAGGTTCTCGTCTTTTAACACCTCAAGTTGAGCATTGCGGATCTGGTCGGGTAAACCAGTGTGAATGGTGAGTTGCAATGCTCGAACTCATCTTGGCTTGGGTGTTTCCTTCTGACTTAGGGCGTCTGCTACTACATTAGCCTTGCCCGTATGATACTTGATCGTACAGTCATAGTCGTTTAACAACTCGACCTAACGATGTTGTCTCATATATAGCTCCTTCTGCTCGAAGATGTGCTGGAGACTCTTGTGATCGGTGTAGATGGTGCAATTGGTACCGTACAAGTAGTGTCTCCATATCTTGAGTGCAAACACGACTGCTCCAAGCTCTAGGTTATGTGTCATGTAGTTTTTCTCGTGTATCTTCAATTGTCGTGATGCATAGGCAATCACCTTATTGCGTTGCATTAGTACGCAACCAAGGCCTTGTATAGAAGCATCACAGTAAACTACAAAATCATCGGTTCCCTCAGGTAGGGATAGAATCGGCGCTGTACAGAGTTTTTGCTTCAGGACCTGGAATGCAGATTCTTGTTTATCACCCTAATTGTACGTGGTGCCTTTATGAGTTAACGCGGTGAGAGGTTGAGCAATCTTTGAGAACCCTTCGATGAACCGTCGATAATAGCCAGCCAACCCGAGAAACTGTCGTACCTCGGTCGAAGTCTTAGGCGTAGCCCAGTTCTTGATAGCTGCTACCTTTGCCGGGTCAACGTGTATCCCATTCTCATTGACCACATGACCCAAGAAATGGACCTCTCGTATCCAGAAGTCGCACTTTGAAAATTTCGCATACAATTGTTCACGTCTCAACAGCTCCAGAATCAGTCTAAGGTGCTCTTCGTGTTCTTCCTTATTCCTTGAGTAAATAAGGATGTCATCGATGAAGACAATGACGAACTTGTCTAGATAGGGTTTGCACACTCGGTTCATTAGGTCCATGAAAACCGCTAGTGCATTGGTCAACCCGAATGGCATAACTAAGAACTCGTAGTGGCCATACCTCGTTCTGAAAGCAGTCTTTGAAATGTCTTCTTCTCGTATCCTTAGTTGATGATAACCCGATCTTAGGTCTATCTTGGAATAATAACTCGACCCTTGTAGTTTATCGAACAGTTCATCAGTGCGCGGGAGAGGATATCGGTTCTTAATCGTTGCTTTGTTCAATTCTCTGTAATCGATACACATGCGGAAAGTTCCGTCCTTCTTCTTCACAAACAGAACTGGGGCTCCCCACGGTGATGAGCTAGGTCTGATAAAACCCTTATCCAATAGTTCCTGCAATTGCGTAGACAGCTCTTGCAGTTCCCTTGGAGCTAATCTGTACGGTGCTCTCGTGATAGGGGCGGCTCCCGGTACCAAATCAATTTGGAACTCGACTTGGCGATGCGGTGGGAGACCGGGTAGGTCTTCAGGGAAAACCTCAGGATAATCACGTACAACAAGGATGTCTTCAATTTTCTTTTCCTTGGTTTCTTTTTCTGTGACCATGGCTAGGAAAGCGGTGTGACCCTTACGCAAACACTTCTGAGCTTTCATTTAGGAGATGACTCCAGAGACCATGCCACTCCTTTCGCCCTTAACCGATAAAGTTTCACCACTAGGAAGTGGTACACGAACGATTTTCTCTCCACAGATGATCTCAGCTTGATTCTTGGATAGCCAGTCCATACCTACCACTACGTCGAAACTACCAAGTGTGACAGGCATCAGATCTATATCTATCTCATGACCACATAATCCTAGTCTGCACCCCTTAACGATATGAGTTGCCTCAATTAGTTTTCCGTTAGCTAATTCTACAACATAACTAGGTTCCATGATAGTTAAGGTTACATCTAAGAACTTAATGAACTGTTGGAAACAAAACTTCTGTCAGCTCCAGTATCAAATAGTATAGAAGCAAAACAACCATTCAGGGGAAACATACCAGTAACCACATTCTGGTCATCCCTTGCCTCGCCAGAACCGATCACGAATGCATGACCCTTGGCATTGCCCCTATTATTACCCTTGTTTCCACCCTTCAGCTGTGGGCAATCCTTCCTGTAGTGTCCCTCCTTACCACACTCATAGCAGGCTCTAGTCACTCCACCCTGGCGTTGTTGTTGAGGTTGTTGTTGCTGAGTCATTAGTTCACCCCTGCAGTCTTTGGCTGCGTGACCCATCTTTCCACATCTTTGACAACGGAGTCGATCACACAGGCCATGATGATGGAAGTTGCACCGGTTACACTTAGGATTCTTGCCCGCGTAGCTACTCGATCCCTGGCCATAGTTGTTGTTGTTCTGATTGTTGAAGCTTCTTGAAGGGTCAAACTTTTTGGTCTGCTGTTGCTGGGTGTTGTTGGAGCTTGAAGACTTGTTGTTGTTATTGCCGTCCCATTTCCTTTTGTGATCAGAAGTACCAGAAGCAGCGCCATGTTTAGGCAAGGTGCCCTGTGCCACTGCCTGGTCAGTGAGTTTATGAGCCAGTCGGATGGCCTGCTGGATAGTGATAGGATCAGCAGCCATCACACTAGCCTGGATCTGAGGAGCTAGACCATCAATGTATATTTCGATCCGTTTGTAGGCCGGAGTCACCATCTGAGGACATAATGCAGCCAACTCGTGCGAACGAGTCGTGTACTCCTTAATGTCAGAACCAACCATCTTTAAATTCCAAAATTCTGCCTCAAGTTTCTGGACTTCGCTCCTGGGGCAGTACTCTTCTTTCATCAGAACCTTGAAGTCATCCCATGGCATACCATTAGCAACACCAAGCCCTAAGGTTTGGACTTGTGAGTTCCACCACGTCAGGGCTGGTCCCTCCAATGTGCCGGAGGCGTACTTGACGCGATTTTCATCAGGACAGTTGCACATGGCAAACACTGACTCGAGTTTCTCCAGCCAGCGAAGCAATGTGACAGCACCCTCAGAACCGTTGAAAGAATGAGGCTTGCAATCCATAAACATTTTAAAGGTACAAACTGTGGGACCTCCTTGATTCGGATTCTGGTCGTTCTGGTCCTGATTTCGGGCCTGCTCATAAGCTGCAAGAGCATCAGCCATGCGCTCATTGATGATAGCATTCAGCTCGGCTTGAGTCAGGGTGATATTTCCTCGTCCACCCGCGCATCCAGCTCTTCTCCTAGACATGATTTCTTCAATTCACAACACATATTAATCAATAACCGGATAATAATTATTGACAATAATAAATTGTATCATGCTAGTAAGAATGAAGGGTTTGTTTGCATATCGATAGTGAAGCTATAGGAGGATCCGAGGCCTCATGCCTCCAAGTATGAAATTGAGATTTTGTACTGATCATAACCGTTATCACCAAATAGAGTTTCTAGAATTCTCATGCACGACAAATTACAATTACGTGTGCACCCGTGATTCTAATTTGCTTTGCATGGTCACACATGGTTCCCCCTATTCGAGATAGCGTACCTTGTCCAGCACCGTGTGTTATCAATGATAGAAGTATCAAAGATATATTTGTTATACCAAGAGTCGAATAACTAAAGTTTTACTAAGGTTGTACAAGAGATTTGGTTAAGATAATAACGGGAATCAAGACTATTTGGCCTTCTTCTCTTCGAAGTTCTAAGTGTTTGAATGGCTAAGTCCGATTTTCTAACAGACTTGAATAACTTAGTTGTCCCTCATTTACTGCTCGGGCTAGTGTAGGGGATAGGATATGTTGGGAATGGTAACAAGTGTGAGAGAGTTGGGAGAGTGAGGTATTGTTCTTTCTGTTTGTCATTGTTAAGCTTATCGTGTGTGTTAGGAAAGAGTTTCGTGTCCCAATCATGGAAATGTTTGGTTCAATTCGTTGTTGCTTCCACTCCGAGAGTGAAGGATCAAGTGTAAACGTTGGTAGTGAGCGAGCGGGATTCTCCGCCCCTCTATCAGCCGGTAATGACACGCATGTCATACCCAAAATGTTATGCTTGCTCAGCAGTGTAATGTCAGTACACCAGAAGGTTGTTTGCACAACAGTGGTAACCATGTAAAAGTGTTTGTGCAATACTAGTGTTGTGTCTAAGGCTATAGTCTAGATGCAATGCAATCCTAGTTCTCTATAACCTGTGGCTCTGATACCAATCTGTCACACCCTCAATTTCCACGAACGGGGTTTTACCGTTAGGCGTGTGACATACCAGGATCTCAGACACAGTCATATCGAACGACACTATATGAATTTAAAATAAACATTTGACTTCATTCAAAAGAACATAAACAAAGTTTACAATAGTGCGGAAGCGTGTACATAATTAGTAAATCCATTACAGTACAGTTACAATAGCCATGTTTAGACAAAATGTTCAATGCTGAAACTAAAATAGATGATTGCATGTCCTGAGTGCGTTTCCTTAGCATGCATCATGAGCTTATGCGTTCCTGTGACCTGAGAAAAACATGCAAAAATGTGTCAACATAAAGTTGGTGAGTTCACAAGTTTAATCAACAAGAAATGTGTTCGTAAGCGTTCAATGGTTTGCGTTTCAATGGTTTAGTATATAGAGCATATCGTTAGGTAGCTAGCCTATGTTCTTGTTACTTAGCGTTTCGAACCGAAGCTGACTGTTTACGTCCTATATGTGTTTGTTGTATTCCCGCCACGTCTCGCAAGACCGTGACAAATGTTAGGTCAATCAAGCACCCGTTTGACCTCCAATCAAGCTAGCGCGACTAGCCCGGGCGGGGTTTGTCAAACCCAGTAGTACTACTCAAAATTACCTCGCTAATCCCATTACTAACGGTTCGAGTGTGTCAGGACATGTTGTGTGTTTGCACTAACGTAACAAGCGATATCAATAATACTACAGCCATTTAAGTAAATCTGTTTTGCATGTTTTCTCCCCCAAAAGGAAAGAGAGTAAAATAGGGGCCGTGAAACTCACTGATGATGTAGTAAGTGCGTAGGATGAAAGTCTCCCAAGTGTTGTTTACGATGCTCTGTCAAACACCTATTGACAGTTATGTTAAGCATTAATGTTGTGTTTAGCGTTAATAGACATGTTTAGTCAGGTCGGGTCGCATTGGTTCGGTCGTGGGTGTCACACACACACACATGCAGGCATACGTGTATCAGACCTTATGTAGATCCCAAACGGGTTGTTGTTAGTTGTAAACAGTTAGGTTGCTTTAGATCGTAAAAGTATGTGCTTGTTGATTGCGTTGACTTTAATCTTTGTGGCCAAGAAATGACACTTTATTGTTTGTTACCATATCATCACACGATAGGCACACCGCACACAAGGAGAATTCACTCATAATGACTCCAATCGCATATCGAGGCTAGACGCACGACTGGACACTTCATTCGCACGACTGGACACTTCATTCGCGCGAATGGGCCTTCAATCGTACGAATCAATCTCATTCGTACGGTTGAACCCTCATTCGTACGACTTAGCATTCAATCGTACCACACATCACCCATTCACCCGACTCAACAACCAATCGCATGACTGAACCTTCATTCGTGCGATTGGACCTTCAGTCGGGTGGTACTCAGTCGCACACATTTCATCCGGTTGACTCAATCGCACACACTCTCAATCGCATGCATTCATTCGCACGTCACGCACATACGTATGGACTCATTCGCACGGTTCACCCCAGTGGCACCACTCAGTCGCACGAGGAACCCAGTCGCATGACTGGCCCAGTCGCGGACAGCAGCAGGTCGCGACTGCTGGACGGGCTAGACAGCCTTCGGCTGTCCCGTGCTCAGTTTTCACACAATCAAGATTTCCAGAAACACTCTCCTAACATGTCTAAGTGAAATGCACATGCTGATTGACCTCACACGCACCCCCACGACCCCATGCATTCGGGTTGAACCCGAACACCCGAACCCCAAATTTGCAGCAGAGAAACGAGCCATAAAACAGATGTACAGGGTCGCCTACCTGCTGGGAACGTGATTTCTCAGCTGTTGCATGGTCTAACCGACAAAAACGAGCTCAATCGGGGTGATTTTGGTGCTTGGATGAAGAAAGGGAGAGGGAGAGAGCGACTGAAGAGAAGAGAGCAGAGTGTGGAATGTGGGCTGGTGGATGGGTATTTACACCCTGCCCCAGTTTGGCAATTGGTCAAGTTTAGTCCCTGTACTTAGGTCCCGTGTCCCCAATTTGGTTTCGGTTGATGACGACGTAGATGAGCAAGCCATGTTAATTAAGAGGATTCCTTAGGAAATCCCGTTTATGTGAATCCTCTACAAACACCCGTGTTAGTATTTTATCATTATTTATTTAACGATGTCGGTGGCGGTGTTTGTATACGTTTCGAGTGTTAATGAGTACGTGCCAATGATAACGACAGTGGTTGGAATAGCGTTAACCTGGAATTACGGGGTGTCACATAAATGTTTGCTTAGCCCCAAAGACATCATCATGGGATCAAATGTCCACAAGGTGGCAGCAGGTATTATATTCTATCCTTGAGAAACAACCACTAAACTTTTCTGAATTAATTTTCTTGGAACTCAAGGACATGGCCACAAAACCTTTGGCAAACCATTGGATTTTATATCCACGGTTCATAATGGCCATGATAGAAAACCAGCTACAAGCTGAGGGACTAGTTGGCACTGGAGTCCCTGCCATGGCTGTATTGCCTGAGGTATACTCCACACAACATAGACCAAACGTTGAAAAAGGATGCCAAGCTGCGAAAACCCATGCAGCTAGAACCCACAGCCTCCACCTCAAAGTCCAAAGTCCCCACCAAACCAAAACCCAAGAAAACCAAAAGGCTACTCAGGGAGATGAGTCCCCTGAGGATGCCCCTGCACAACAAAGGCAGGAAGTGAGTGCTGGTTCGATTGTCCCAGCATTCACCACGACTCCACCAACCACAACCGCTCAGGCATCCTCTCTACAGGAGCCTGAAGCAACCATTTTCGGGGCACCCACACATCAGGAGCCTTTCTCACTTGAGGAGGCTGCCATTGAAACGCACCAATCTCCCCTGGTGCATACTGCTTCTACCCCATCTCCCACTGCAACCGCCCCTAAAAGCCCTACATTAATTATTGCAGAAGTGTTGACCCATCTTAACACTCCACCCTCTCCCCAGAAACCAATCACAACTGGGAAAACTCCAACCAAAGAGAGGGTGGATACAAGTGTTGATGGGAGCCCACAACATAGAGAATCCAATGTCTCCTCTCCAAGTGTGGCTACGGAGATAAGACAATCTGGTGAGGCTGCCACTTACCCTGCATCAGCATATGAGCAGGAAGAAGCTGGTACCATCTATAAGACCTCACCAGAGGCAACTGCCGATGATGGATCCAATCCGGAGGCTGGAAGTCCCTAGAACCAAGAACAAGGGGCACATGCGAACACTGAGCGACACTCAGCGCATGTACATCCTGACTCAGTCAGGAGGTCAGGTGATTCAGTGATAATTGATGATGACCTCAGCTTCTTCTTTGATGTAGTTGCTCAAAACACCATTGTTGAGGAGGAGGTAAGTAGACTCAAATAGCTACTTGCCAAATTCTCCCAAGAATCAAGTCCATCTGCCACCATTAACCCACAGATGGCACCTTCACCTGAAGGTCTCACATACACACAGCCAGTCCCACAAACTCAGCCACCTGCCCCTGCTTCTGGCACTAGTTCTCAGGGACAAAAACCCCCCTAAGCAATTAGCTGCTATCCTTCAACAATCCCTTCCTCTCATCACACCCATGATCACTGATATTGTGATCAAAACCCTGGATGAGAGGCTTCCCTCTATAATACAGCCCCTGGTGGAAGCTGTTGTGGCCAAATCGCTTTCTGATAGTCAAACCCTTGCAACCAATGCAACCAAAAAGGGGTAGACATCAGTGAAAGCTAAGAGGAAGAGAGTAGAGGAGGGAGTGAAGGAGAAAGAAGTGGAGGTAGAGGTGGAAAACGAGAGGGAGTTGGTGGTGGAGACCAGTAAGGGGAAGTAGAAGGAGAGGAAGGAGAGAGCTGAATTGATTAAAGTGGCTGAAAGTCAAAAAGACTTTCATGTCACTTACAAGAAGAAGAAGGGAGAGAAGGAGAGGGAGACTGATCTAGCTGTCCTTGTCAAGGAGGCTGATGCTGAACATAGCCGATCAATGGACAACATCATTGGTCAGCTGTTCAGGCAAGGCTTTGACACTGACACTGCTATGCTAGATCAGAAGATAAGAAAATTGGAAATGAAAGAGATTGATTATCGATGGACCTGTTATAGCCAAGAGGAAAGAGAGAGACTTGAGGCTATGACAAGGTTTATTTCGAAGTACCTAGGGAGACCAGTCCTGGATGTTAAGTCATGGACCAGGGACAGCATCTTGGCTATAGCCACCAAGATCTGTTCGGCTGGGGAATTCATAAAAGGACTGGTCATAGAAGCCCTTTCTGAAACCGATGCTGGGAATAGGACTCTGCTAGCAAAACAAACCAAACCTTCACTCATATCCAAACTGCTAGCACAGCCTGCCCAATCTCCCACACCAACACAAACCCAAACACAACCCACAAAACCAACTCCCTCACCATCAAAACCCATTGCCGATGATACATCCTTGAAGAAGAAGAGAAAGGCAACACAAACCCAAACACAACCACAAAACCAACTCCCTCACCATCAAAACCCATTGCCGATGATACATCCTTGAAGAAGAAGAGAAAGGTGTTGAGGCTAGAAGAAGAAGAAGAAGAGGATGATGAGGACCAAGATAGGCTGCCTCTCTCTGCAGTCATATCTTTACCCAAAGCCAAACCTATGCCCATCACTCCCACCTCACAGATGGAGACTGTGAGGGTAAAGATTGAAGAAGAACAGCAACATAAGCTACATGATGATGAGCTGTTGAAAAAAGTTGATAAAGCTTATGCTGCTTCCTCATCAATAATGAATATGAGGAAACAAGCTCTGAGATTGTTCACTTTAAGGCATACATTTAAATGTCAAAAGGACAAAGTGAGTATTTGGCCTGATCCCAGGGTGTCTCATAGGATCATGGAGAAAGACATTCCACTGAGATACAATGGCCCAGTAAAAAGGATTGTAGATGAAGTGATCTCCTTGGCCATTGTAGTATCTCCCTGGAAGATTATAGAAGATTTCAAGAAAACCTATCAGGCTAACCTCCCACCACAAAAGATGTTAGAGAATAGAGTAGTTAAAAAGGGGCTAGTCTACAAGAGGTTTGAGAATCTTAGGAGAAATGAGCTCCAGTTGTTCTTAGAGGGTAATCACCCTGATGAATTCGCCTATAGGGCTATAACAACTGTGGAGCTCAAAAGTGGTAGACAGGCCAAATACATCTCAGAGCTCTATGGACCTGAAGGATTCTTTGAAGGTGAGGCGAAGTACTTACCATGGAGGAACAAGTGATGTTTTTAGAAGCCTACACCAGAGAATCCTACAGGATCATAGTAGGGAAGTAGGTCTCATGAATGGGACAACAACTCTGTGTCCAGTTCCCCAAAATAGAGTTCTTATCCATACTATGCCAACCAAATCTCAGAGACCTCTTCCTAGGCCAGTGCTTAATTGGGTCATCTTCTAAGCTGATCAAGAAGGAAAAAGACCAATATTTATGCCATCAATAAGTGGGACAATAAATAGCTTAGAGGTTTTGGTTGCATTGGTTTAGGGGGAGTTTGTTGGACCAAAAGAACCAATGAGCCAAGATCAGGAAAACCTCTAAGTCCCACATGACATCACAACAACTGCTGAAGACATCTTCAGCTGTTTGACAAAGTCTGAAGACCTCAACAGCTGAAGATCAAAGTACTAAAGACCATCAACTGAAGAACTGAAGTGCTGAAGACTTCAACTACTGAAGTCTAAAGAATTGAAGAACATCAGCTGAAGATCAAAGTACTGAAGATCAATAGCTGAAGCACAAAGCCTGAAGACAAAGACTGAAGACATCAGCTGATGACAACTACTGAAGTCATCAGCTGATGAAACACCTGTTAAAGACTGAAGACATCAGCTGATGACAACTACTGATATCATCAGCTGATGAAACAACTGAAGTCAATGTCTGAAGACAAGTGCTGAAGCTTCAGATTTTGTCACAACAGCTGAAGAAGTATTCTTCAGTTGTTGTGATGGTTTCCTTTTTAGTTACTTCTTTTTCTATTTCAGTAGTTTGTAAAACAACTGAAGAGTTTGTTCTTCAGTTGTTGTAGTTCAGTAGTTTGTAAACGACTGAAGAGTTTGTTCTTCAGTTGTTGTAGTTATCAGTAGTTTCTTTTCAGTTCTTGTAATAGTTTGACACTTAGCATTTTGTAAGAAGATGTCAGCTATTGTGACATCTTCAGTAGTTTAGTTTGTTTTCAGTAGTTTGTTAATAACGGTTGATGTCACTGTCAAGTGACATCAGCTGAGGTCATTCTCTCCTATATAAGGAAGATGACCTAATTGTAGCCGTAGTCGAAGCATGCATTGAATGAAATATTCTCTTTTGCAGAACTTCTATCTTTCTCTATAACTTAATGTTTTATTGTTAAATCTATTGAGTTCTTTCTTGTTTGTTCTAATTCTTGTACTAAATCCGTTGCGAATACAACCTAATTGATCAAACTAGAGGCTTAGATCGTGTCACTAATAAATATTATAATTTGTTACTAATATAATTACAATTCGGTGGGTTTGTATTCAACGATATGAGAGGATTACAACAAATTAAAGCGTATCCAAAACGGAGCTGAGATGAATGAGATATTGATAATCAAAGTTAATGGAATAAGTGGAAGTGGTTGGCTTCGTCACATATAGGTGGAGTGACAAAGCAAACTGTAAGGGTTGAACCTAGAGGCTCGATAAATAAAATCAATAAGAATAAGATCTAGTCGCGCGATAAGTTAGAGTTGGCGCGCGATAACTTGCTTCTTGCGCGAAAACATCAAGTTGCGCGAGAACTTGTTAGTTGCGCGAGAACTTCTAGTTTAGTATAAATATAAGTTTTGTAATGTATCTTAGTAGCTTTTTGTCATTTACTAATTTCACACTCATTGTAATAGTTACTAAGTCAGAGAGCAATACAATCAAAGTTTATTTACATTTGTATTCAATCTTATTCCGTGATTTCAACATTTCATATTTTCATCAAGAGATCGATCATTGTAATGTGCTGATCCTTACAGTTGGGTAGAGGCTATGCAAGACGAGCGTACAAGTTAAAAAGCTAAATGTATGGCATCTGTGTGAACTACCAAAGGGTTAAGTTGCCAATTGGTACTAAATAGATTTTTAAGAACAAAACAGATGAGAAAGATGTGATTGTGTGCAAACAAGGCCAGAGTTGTTGTTCAAGAATTCTATCAAATTGAAGGGCTTGATTATGATGAAGTATACGCTCCTGTTGCAAGACCAGACGCTATACGCATTTTTCTAGCATATGCTTCATATAAGAGCTTCAAAGTGTATCAGATGGATGTTAAAACTGCATTCTTGTACGGTAAGATGAAGGAAGAAACTTATGTTTGTCAACCACCTGGTTTTGAAGATCCATGTCATCTTAAATATGTTTACAAATTAGGCAAGCACTGTATGGCTTACATCAAGCACCTCAAGCTTGGTATGCCACTCTCACTGAATATTTGCTTTTAAATGATTATACACGGGGTGCAATTGATCAAACTTTATTCTTACGGAAGACTAGTGATGATCTTATTCTCGTTCAAGTTTATGTCAATGATATTATCTTTGTATTTACCAATGATAATTTGTGCAAGGAATTTGAAGCGGTAATGAATAATAAATTTAAGATGAGTTCTCTTGGTGAAATGTCGTTTTTCTTAGGCATCCAAGTTAAACAAGATAATAAGGGAATACTCATACATCAAGAAAAATATGTTCATAGTATTCTGGACAAATACAAATTTCAAGACTCCAAGACAGCTCCCACTCCTATGTCTTCTTGTCATACTTAACTCCAGATCTCACGGGAGATGACGTGAGCAGCATATGTATCGATCAATGATTGGATCTTTGTTGTATCTCACTACTAGAAGACCAGATATCATGTTTCACATTTGTCAATGTGCATATTATCAAAGTAATCTGAAGGAATCTCACATGAAAACTATCAAGCAGATTTTTAAATATCTCAAGGGTCAACCAACACTCCGCCTTTGGTATTCCTAAAAATTCTGATTTCCATTTATATGCTTATACCAATAATGATTATGCAGGATGTAATTTGGATGGGAAATCAACCACTGGTGGCTGTCATTTTCTCGGTTACTGATTAATCTCTTGGCAATGCAAAAAATAGCAGACGGTATCCACATCCACTGCAGAGGCTGAATATGTGGTTGTATCTAGTTGTTGCTCACAGATTGTTTGGATTCATCAACAACTTCTTGATTATGGCCTTAATATTTATGACACTAAGATTTTGTGTGACAACACTGTTGTGTTAAACATAGTGAAGAATCCGATTCAATATTCAAAGACAAAGCACATTGACATCCGCATGCACTTTATCCATGACTATTTTGAACACAAACTTATTCATTTAGAATCAGTTTCATCAGATGATAACATTACTTATTTGTTTACTAAAGCATTTGATCATTCCAGATTTGACTTTTTAGTCCAATCACTAGGAATGATTAGCTTTGGTTAATGGTTATTGTCACACCCTCAAATCCACGTGCGGAGTTTTACCGTGAGGCGTGTGAAAAAACCAGGATCACAGTCAATAGTTACTCATAACGACTCTATATGCCATTTAGAATATCAACCAAACCAGAGTTCAAACTTTAAAACCATGCGGAAGTGTATTGTAAACAAGACAAACCCAAAATATAAAAATGTATAATATGGCAAAACATGCGCCAACCAACTGTTTAGAAAACCCAAAATGTAAAGACAAGCAAATGTGTTTATAGTTTAAGTCTTAAATGCATGCTCGACCCGTGCTGTGCTCCTATTAGCAAGCTGAGTTATCAACCTGAGAATAGCATAATAAAATGTCAACACAATGGCTGGTGAATTCAAGAGTTTGCGTTTAAACATAAACAGTTTAAAAATTATGATTTATATAAGCAGTGTATTGTAACAGATAGCTAGTCTATTAACAATAAATATTAATTTATAGTGATTTCGCAATTGAAGCTGACTGTGACTGTTTTTGCCTCCTGTCACGACTTACCATGTCATGACAAATGTTCATAGGACAAATTGCACTCGGTTGACCTCGAGTCACACAGGTGGGGCTTGTCAGACCCAATAGTACTACCCAAGTTTCCCCGCTATTCAATATTAACAATTCGAAAGTGTGAGGACCTTCTATGGTAAACAGCACTATATTAATATTATACACAACCTAAATACATAAAGCGTTTGTGAGATTACCAGTACGCTATCTCCCCCAAAAGAGATTTAAATAAAGAGTGGGGCATGAACTCACTTGATACGCGTGATAGATATCTAAGGCTTAACTTGACAAGAATGCGTGGAAAGACAACCTTCAAAGGTTACCTAGAACACACAAGTACATAAGTACATGCACACAGAAATCCCAAGGAAACCCTAAGTGCTCTACGATCAAAGAACTCAAGGTTTTATAAAACAAACACGTTTGACCCAGTTGACCCATTTGACCCGTTGGTGACATTATCTGTTGTAACCATTTAAACAAACATAATCATACATCATACAAGACCAAATCATGCAAAATCTACTCATTTGATCCATAACTATGAATTATCATACACAGGCCAAAACAGATAATTTACCATTTAATCATCCATACTAGCCACAACACATTCAACATGTCCATTACATTCAACATACATCAAGATGATCGATTTCCAGTCCCAAACATGATGTCCTAGTTACTAATCAACATTCAATACCATACATGGTCATCAAGGTTCATCAATCCCACATGATCAACTAAGTATCCATACAACTCCAATAACATATTCTAACACATTAGATTTCCACAATAAACACTCTAGCATGATCCTATCATCAAGAACATGTCCAAACCATCATATCCAAAGTTCATCAAAAGTAAAGTTTCCCTTTTAGGAAAGTACATCCCAAAATCTACTAAACATCCAATGTATACATAATTCATCAATAATATACTATTTCAAGTTCATAATAACCCCTGAGCATGATCAACAACGTCAAACTAACATAATTCATCAATTCATATCTAAAAAGTTACTATCTTTAGTAATGTATGGATTCTATCATGTAATCTTGAATTACCGATGTTCATAGCAACAATCTAACATCCAATTATTATCATAAACACATCTATAACATCAATACATTAACAATTCAACATTACATGCAAAATAAAGTTACTATTATTAGCAACCTATGAACAAAGCCTTCAACTCATCAATTTCTTGTAAGATTCATGTATTCTAGCATCCATACTATCTAATTAACATCATAACATCATCAAACAACCACCAATTTCATATAATCATCATAACATTCGAATTAGGGTTCATCTAGAATCATGTTCATGAATAATTCAACAAAACGTATCATTCTTGCATAATTGACGTTAACCAACATACATACAACCTAACTAACATGATAACAACATCAAACACACAAAAATCGACATCACCAACCCCTAATTCGTATCTAGGCACTTTTTCAGGTTTGAAACATGAAACACATTATGGACTTCACTCAGTGAATCAGGTAATGCTAGTCGATAGGCCACTAGACCTATTCTTTCCGATATCTCAAATGGTCCAACGTACCTCGGATTTAGCTTTCCTCGCTTGCCAAACTGAACTACGCCTTTCCATGGTGAGACCTTCAATAAAACCTTGTCGCCAATCTGAAATTCTAAAGGTTTCCGTCTCTTGTCGGCATAGCTTTTCTGTCTATCTCGCGCTGCAGCCATACGATTCTGTATCTGCACAATCTTCTCAGTTGTTTCATGAATTAGCTCGGGACCCGTTAGCTGACTATCACCAATTTCAGCCCAGCAAACCGGTGATCTACACTTTCTCCCATACAAAGCCTTGAAAGGTGCTGCCTGTATGCTAGTGTGATAACTGTTATTATAGGAAAATTCCACCAATGGCAGGTGAACTTCCCAGTTGTTTCCGAAATCAATCACAAAAGCACGAAGCATATCCTCCAAAGTCTGTATGGTGCGTTCACTCTGGCCGTCAGTTACTCATATCCAATCATGTACCCAATGATTTTTGTATTGATTGCCAGAAGTGTGACGTGAAACGAGCATCGCGATCAGAAATAATCAAGATCGGTACACCGTGTCTCGAAACAATTTCCTTCAGATACAGTCGGGTTAGTCTCTCCATCTTATCCGTTTCCTTAATTGCAAGGAAGTGAGCGGACTTGGTCAACCGATCCACAATAACCCATATTGTGTCACAACTAGTATTAGTCCGGGGTAGTTTAGTAATAAAATCCATGGAGATTTGTTCCTATTTCCACATTGGTATCTCGGGTTGCTGTAACAGTCCAGATGGTTTTTGGTATTCTACCTTGACTTTTGAGCAGGTCAAACACTTGCTCACATACGTAGCTACATCCGCCTTCATGTTAGGACACCAGTAGTGCGCCTGTAGGTCATGATACATCTTGTCAGATCCAGGATGTATAGAGTACTTAGACTTGTGTGCCTCACTCATAACTAAATACCTTAGATTTCCATAGACCGGCACCCAAAGTCTATCCATGAAGTACCAAATTCCATCCTCTTTCACCACTAGTTATTTATCCATTCTCGTAATGACTCAGAGCTAACATTTTCCTCTTTCAAGGCTTCTAGCTATGCTTCCTTAACTTGTTCAGGCAGATGGGTGCTGATTGTAAGCTGTAAGGCTCGCACCCGCCTGGGTTTAGCTGTTTCCTTCCAGCTTAATATGATGCATCGCCTTTCCAGGATGGTACTTGATAGCGCAATCATAATCGTTCAGAAGTTCCACCCAACGTCGTTGCCTCATATTCAACTCCTTTTGCTCAAAGTTGTGCTGAAGACTCTTGTGATCGGTGTAGATAGTGCATTTGGTACCGTACAAGTAATGTCTCCAAATCTTTAAGGAAAAAACCACTGCACCCAATTCCAGGTCATGGGTGGTATAGTTCTTCTCGTGAACTTTTAGTTGTCTCGAGGCGTAAGCTATTACTTTGTCACGTTGCATCAGGACACAACCCAATCCTTGAATGGATGCGTCACAATACACCATGAAATCATTTGTTCCCTCTGGCAGTGCTAATATTGGTGCACTACAGAGTTTCTGTTTTAATAGCTAAAAAGCCGCCTCTTGACTTTCACCCCATTTGTATGCCGTTCCTTTGTAGGTCAAGGCTGTGAGAGGTTGTGCAATCTTAGAAAATCCTTCTAAATCGTCAGTAATACCCTGCTAACCCCAGAAATTGCCTTATCTCGCTCGGTGTTTTGGGTATAGCCCAATTCTTTATCGCCACAATCTTGGCAGGATCAACATGTATTCCCTTCTCATTAACAATGTGACCTCGAAATTGTACTCCTCGTATCCAAAAGTCACACTTGAAGAATTTAGCGTACAGCTGCTTATTCTTCAACAATTCCAAGATCAATCGTAAGTGCTCTTCATGGTCCTCCTTGGTCCTAGAGTATATCAGTATGTCATCGATAAACACAATGACGAACTGATCGAGATAGGGTTTGCACACGCGATTCATGAGGTCCACGAACACCGCAAGTGCATTAGTCAACCCAAAAGGAAGGACCAAGAACTCGTAATGACCATAACGAGTACGAAACGCAGTTTTGGAGATGTCTTCTTCACGTACTCTAAGTTGATGATAACCAGATCTCAAGTCAATATACGAATAATAGCTTGATCCTTGAAGTTGATCAAACAAGTCGTCGATACGAGGTAAAGGGTATCGGTTCTTGACTATGACTTTGTTTAACTCCCTATAATCGATGCACATTCGAAATGTGCCATCTTTCTTCTTAACAAAGAAGACAGGGGCTCCCCAAGGTGAAGTGCTAGGTCGAATAAAGCCCTTATCTAAAAGCTCCTAAAGTTGTGATGACAACTCCTGTAGTTCGTTCGGTGCTAATCGATAAGGTGCTCTAGCAATCGGCGTTGCACCAGGAGTCAATTCGATTTGGAATTCCACTTGGAGATGAGGTGGTAGTATAGGAAGATCCTCTTGAAACACCTCTGGAAAGTCTCGTACAACAGGTATGTCCTCCATTCTCATTTCTTCCGGTTGCTTATCGGTGACTTGTGCCAGAATAGCCAAACAACCTTTTCGCAACAACTTTTGTCTGTAAGAGATGATGCCTATCACTGTACCACTCTTATCGTCTCTGACTGTAAGGATTTCGTCACCAACAGGGATTCGTATGATTTTCTCATGACATATGACTTCCGCTTGCTTATTAGAGAGCCAATCCATGCCTATCACCACTTTGAAACTTCCCAGTGTAACAGGCATAAGATCTATAGCAAAAGTATGACCAGCGAGCTCTATCTTACAATCTCTAAGGATATGTGTTGCATGGATCTTGTCACACCCTCAATTTCCACGAACGGGGTTTTACCGTTAGGCGTGTGACGTACCAGGATCTCAGACACAGTCATATCGAACGACACTATATGAATTTAAATAAACATTTGACTTTATTCCTTAGAACATAAACAAAGTTCACAACAATGCGGAAGCGTGTACATAGTTTGTAAATCCATTACAGTACAGTATAGTACAGTTGCTTCTCCATGCCTCGTAGCGATTCGGCCTTCCGGTTCTCGTCTTTTAACGCCTCAAGTTGAGCATTGCGGATCTGATCAGGAAAACGGTGTGAATGGTGAGTTGCAATGCTCGAACTCGTCTTGGCTTGAGTGTTTCCTTCCGACTTAGGGCGTCTGCTACTACACTGGCCTTGCCCGGATGATACTTGATCGTACAGTCATAGTCGTTTAACAACTCGACCCAACGACGTTACCTCATATTTAGCTCCTTCTGTTCAAAGATGTGCTGGAGACTCTTGTGATCGGTGTAAATGGTGCACTTGGTACCGTACAAGTAGTGTCTCCATATCTTGAGTTCAAACACGACTGCTCCAAGCTCTAGGTCGTGTGTCGTGTAGTTTTTCTCGTGTATCTTCAGTTGTCGAGATGCATAGGCAATCACCTTATTGCGTTGCATTAGCACGCAACCGAGGCCTTGTATAGAGGCATCACAGTAAACTACAAAATCATCTATTCCCTCAGGCAGGGATAGAATTGGTGCTGTATAGAGTTTTTGCTTCAGGACCTGGAATGCAGATTCTTGTTTATCACCCCATTCGTACATGGTGCCTTTATGAGAACCCTTCGATGAACCGTCGATAATAGCCAGCCAACCCGAGAAACTGTCGTACCTTGGTCGGAGTCTTAGGCGTAGCCCAGATCTTGAAAGCTGCTATCTTTGTCGGGTCAACGTGTATCCCATTCTCATTGACCACATGGCCCAAGAAATGGACCTCTCGTATCCAGAAGTCGCATTTTGAAAATTTTGGATACAATTGTTCTCGTCTCAACAGCTCCAGAATCAATCTAAGGTGCTCCTTGTGTTCTCCCTTATTCCTTGAGTAAATAAGGATGTCATCGATGAAGACAATGACGAACTTGTCTAGATAGGGTTTGCACACTCGGTTCATTAGGTCCATGAAAACCGCTAGTGCATTGGTCAACCCAAATGGCATAACCAAGAACTCGTAGTGGCCATACCTCGTTCTGAAAGCAGTCTTTGAAATGTCTTCTTCACGTATCCTTAGTTGATGATAACCCGATCTTAGGTCTATCTTGGAATAGAAACTCGACCCTTGTAGTTGATCGAACAGATCATCGATGCGTGGGAGGGGATAACGATTCTTAATTGTCGCCTTGTTCAATTCTCTGTAATCGATACACATGCGAAAGGTTCCGTCGTTCTTCTTGACAAACAGAACTGGGGCTCCCCAAGGTGATGAGCTAGGTCTGATAAATCCTTTATCCAATAGTTCCTGTAATTGCGTAGACAGCTCTTGCAGTTCCCTTGGAGCTAATCTGTACGGTGCTCTCGTGATAGGGGCGGCTCCCGGTACCAAATCAATTTGGAACTCGACTTGGTGATGCGGTGGGAGACCGGGTAGGTCTTCAGGGAAAACCTCAGGATAATCACGTACAACAAGGATGTCTTTAATTTTCTTTTCCCCGATTTCTTTTCAGTGACCATGGCTAGGAAAGCGGTATGACCTTTACGCAAACACTTCTGTGCTTTCATGAAAGAGATGATTCCAGAGACCATGCCATTCCTTTCTCCCTGAACTGATAGAATTTCACCACTAGGAAGTGGTATGCGAATGATTTTCTCCCCACAGATGATCTCAGCTTGATTCTTAGATAGCCAGTCCATACCCACAACTACGTCGAAACTACCAAGTGTGACAGGCATCAGGTCTATATCTATCTCATGACCATATAATCTTAGTCTGCACCCCTTAACGATATGAGTTGCCTCAATTAGTTTTCCGTCAGCTAATTCTATAACATAACTAGGTTCCATGACAGCTAGAGTTACATCTAAGAATTTAATGAACTTGTTGGAAACAAAACTCCTGTCAGCTCCAGTATCAAATAGTATAGAAGCAAAACAACCATTCAGGGGAAACGTACCAGTAACCACATTCTTGTCATCCCTTGCCTCGTCGAAACCGATCACGAATGCACGACCCTTGGCATTGCCCCCATTATTACCCTTGTTTCCACCCTTCAGCTGTGGGCAATCCTTCCTGTAGTGGCCCTCCTTACCATATTCATAGCAGCCTCTAGTCGCTCAGCCCTGGCATTGTTGTTGAGGTTGTTGTTGCTGGGTCATTAGTTCACCCCTGCAGTCTTTGGCTGCGTGACCCATCTTTCCACATCTCTGACAACGGAGTCGATCACACAGGCCATGATGATGGAAGTTGCACCGGTTACACCTAGGATTCTTGCCCGCGTAGCTGCTCGATCCCTATCCATAGTTGTTGTTGCTGTTCTGATTGCTGTTAGTGAAGCTTCTTGATGGGTCAAACCATTTGGTCGGTTGTTGCTGAGGGTTGTTGGTGCTCGAAGACTTGCTGTTGCTACCATCCCATTTCCTTTTGTGATCAGATGAACCAGAAGCAGCGCCACGTTTAGGCAAGGTGCTCTGTGCCACCGCCTGATCGGTGAGTTTGTGAGCCAGTCGGATGGCCTGCTAAATAGTGACAGGATCAGCAGCCATCACACTAGCCTGGATTTGAGGAGCTAGACCATCAATGTATTTTTCAATCCGTTTGTAGGCCGGAGTCACCATCTGAGGACATAATGCAGCCAACTCATGTGAACGAGTCATGTATTCCTCAATGTCAGAACCAATCATCTCTAAATTCCAAAACTCTGCCTCTAGTTTCTGGACTTCGCTTCTGGGGCAATACTCTTCTTTCATCAAAATCTTGAAATCGTCCCATGGCATACCATTCGTAGCACCAAGCCCTAAGGTTTGGACTTGTGAGTTCCACCACGTCAGGGCTGGTCCCTCCAATGTGCCGGAGGCGTACTTGACGCGATTTCCATCAGGACAGTTGCACATGGCAAACACTGACTCGAGTTTCTCCAGCCAGCGAAGCAGTGTGACAGCACCCTCCGAACCGCTGAAAGAATGAGGCTTGCAATCCATAAATATCTTGAAGGTACAGACTGTTGGACCTCTTGATTCAGATTCTGGTCGTTCTGGTCCTGATTGCAGGCCTGCTCATAAGCTGCAAGCGCATCAGCCACGCTCTCATTAATGATAGCATTCAGCTCGGCTTGAGTCAGGGTGATATTTCCTCGTCCACCCGCGCGTCCCGCTCTTCTTCCAGACATGATTTCTTCAATTCATAACACATTCAAATCGATAACCGGATAATAATTATTAACAATAATAAATTGTTTCATGCCAGTAAGAATGAAGGATCTGTTTGCATATTGATAGTCAGGCTTTATGAGGATCCGAGGCCTCATGCCTCTAAGTATGGAATTGAGAATTTGTACCGACCATAACCGTTATCACCCAATAGAGCTGCCAGAATTCTCATACATGACAAATTACAATTACGTGTGCACCCGTGATTCTAATTTGCTTTGCATGGTCACACATGGTTCCTCCTATTCGAGATAACATACCTTGTCCAGTACCGAGTGCTATCAATGGTAGAAGCATCAAAGATATATTTGTTATACCAAGAGTCAAATAACTAAGGTTGTACTAAGGTTGTACAAGAGATTCGGTTAAGATAACAACAGGAATCAAGACAATTTGGCCTTTTTCCTTTCGAAGTTCTAGGTGTTTGAATGTCTAGGTCCGATCCTCTAATAGACTTGAATATCTTAGTTGTCCCTCATTCACTGCTCGGACTAGTGTAGAGGATAGGACATGTTGGGAATGGTAACAAGTGTGAGAGAGTTAAAAGAGTGAGGTATTGTTCTTTTTGTTTGTCATCGTTAAGCTTATCGCGTGTGTTAGGAAAGAGTTTCGTGTTCCAATCGTGGAAATGTTTGGTTCAATTCGTCGATGCTTCCACTCCGAAAGTGAAGGATCAAGTGTAAACGTTGGTATTGAGCCAGCGGGATTCTCCGCCCCTCTGTCAGCCGGTAATGACACACATGTCATACCCATAATGTTATGTTTGCTCAGCAGTGTAATGTCAGTACACCAGAAGGTTGTTTGCACAACAGTGGTAACCATGTAAAAGTGTCTGTGCAATACTAGTGTTGTGTCTAAGGCTATAGTCTAGATGCAATGCAATCCTAGTTCTCTATAACCTGTGGCTCTGATACCAATCTGTCACACCCTCAATTTCCACGAACGAGGTTTTACCGTTAGGCGTGTGACATACCAGGATCTCAGACACAGTCATATCGAACGACACTATATGAATTTAAATAAACATTTGACTTCATTCCATAGAACATAAACAAAGTTCACAACAATGCGGAAGCATGTACATAGTTTGTAAATCCATTACAGTACAGTTACAATAGCCATGTTTAGACAAAATGTTCAATGCTGAAAATGAAATAGATGAATGCATGTCCTGAGTGCGTTTCCTGTAGCGTGCATCATGAGCTTATGCGTTCCTGTGACCTGATAAAACATGCTAAAATGTGTCAACATAAAGTTGGTGAGTTCACAGGTTTAATCAACAAGAAATGTGTTCGTAAGTGTTCAATGGTTTGCGTTTCAATGGTTTAGTATATAAAGCATATCGTTAGGTAGCTAGCCTATGTTCTTGTTACTTAGCGTTTCGAACCGAAGCTGACTGTTTACATCCTATATGTGTTTGTTGTATCCCCGTCACGTCTCATCAGACAATGACAAATGTTAGGTCAATCAAGCACCCGTTTGACCTCCAATCAAGCTAGCGCGACTAGCCCTGGCGGGGTTTGTCAGACCCAGTAGTACTACTCAAAATTACCTCGCTAATCCCATTACTAACGGTTCGAGTGTGTCAGGGCATGTTGTGTGTTTGCACTAACGTAACAAGCGATATCAATAATACTACAACCATTTATGTAAATCTGTGTGCATGTTTTCTCCCCCAAAAGGAAAGAGAGTAAAATAGGGGCCGTGAAACTCACTACTGATGTAGCAAGTATGTAGGATGAAAGTCTCCCAAGGGTTGTTTACGATGCGCTGTCAAACACCTATTGACAATTATGTTAAGCGTTAATGTTGTGTTCAGCGTTAATAGACATGTTTAGTCGGGTCGGGTCGCATGGGTTCGGTCGTGGGTGTCACACACACAAGTAGGCATAGACGTATCAGATATATGTAGATTCCCAAATGGGTTGTCGATATTTGTAAATGGTTAGGTTCTGTTATGTTGAAAAAGTATGTGCTTGTTGATTGCGTTGACTTTAATCTTTGTGGTCAAGAAATGACACTTTATTGATTGTTACCATATCATCACACGATAGGCACACCGCACACAAGGAGAATTCACTCACAATGACTCCAATCGCATATCAAGGCTAGACGCACTACTGGACACTTCATTCCCACGAATGGGCCTTCAATCATACGAATCAACCTCACTCGTACGATTGAACCCTCACTCGTACGACTTAGCATTCAGTCGTACCACACATCACCCATTCACACGACTCAACGGCCAATCGCACGTCTGAACCTTCATTCGTACGATTGGACCTTCAGTCGTGTGATACTCAGTCACACACATTCCTCGGATTGACTCAATCGCACACACTCCCAATTGCATGCATTCATTCGTATGTCACGCACGCACGCATGGACTCAACCGCACGACTCACCCCAGTCGCACCACTCAGTCTCACGATGGGCCCAGTCGCATGACTCAGTCGCATGACTGGCCCAGTCGCGAACTACAGCAGATCGCGACTGTTGGACGGGCTGAACAGCCTTCGGCTGTCCCGTGCTCGGTTTTCACACAATGAGGACTTCCAGAAACACTTTCCTAACATGTCTAAGTGAAATGCACATGCTGATTGACCTCACACACACCCCCACGACCACATGTATTCGGGTTGAACCCGAACACCCGAACCCCAAGTTTGCAGCAGAGAAACGAGCAATAAAACAGATGAACAAGGTTGCCGACCTGCTGGGAACGTGATTTCTTAGCTGTTGCGTGGTCTAACCGACGAAAACGAGCTCAATCGGGGTGATTTTGGTGCTAGGATGGAGAAATGGAGAAGAAGAGAGTGTAGGAGAGGAGAGAGCAGATTGTGAAGGTTTTTGGGCTGGTGGATGGGTATTTATACCCAGCCCCAGTTTGGCAATTGTCCAGTTTAGTCCCTGTACTTAGGTCCCATGTTCCCAAATTGGTTTCGGTTGATCACGGTGTAGATGGGCGAGCTATATTAATTAAGAGGATTCCTTAGGAAATCCCGTTTATGTGAATCCTCTACAAACACCCGTGTTAGTATTTTATCATTATTTATTTAACGATGTCGGTGGCAGTGTTTGTATACGTTTCGAGTATTAACGAGTGTGTGCCAATGATAACCACAGTGGTTTGAATAGTGTTAACCTGGAATTACGGGGTGTCACAGATCTGTTTACCGTCAGCCAATTCTATGGTGTATTTAGATTCTAAGGCAGAGGGAATATCACTTAGAAGACTACAGAATTGTACGGATATGAAACTCCTATCGGCTTCAGTATCAAACAGTACCGTAGCGAAACATCCATTGACAGAAAACCTAACAGTAACAGTTGTAGGGTCATTTAAAGCCTCACCTGAGCCAATGACGAAGGCTCTCCCTTTTGCTCCATTATTGTTACCACCATTCCCATTGCCGTTGTCATCACTGTTGTTGTTGTTGCCTTGGTTATTGTTATTTTGACCATTGCCATTACCATTTTTCCTTAGCTGCGGGAAGTTTCGCCTGTAGTGCCCTTCTTTCCCACATTCAAAACAACCCTTGGTAGTCTCCTGGGGTTGTTGTGGCTTCTTTACCAACTCACCACGGCAATCCTTGGCTAGGTGTCCCATTTTACCGCAACGCTGACATTTGAAGTTGTCATATCTTCCCACATGGTGATAGTTGCACCGCGTGCACCTCGGTTGTTTACCACCATAACCGCTTGGTCCTTGATTGTTTGTAGCCGACTGGTTGAAGTTACGGTTGTTGTCGAACCTCCGTTGTTGTTGCTGAACCGGCTGTTGTTGCTGAGGCTGTTGTTGACCGCTGGACGATGATGATTTATTGTTGTTGTTGGAAGCATCCCATTTCCTCTTGTTATCAGGCACGCTCGCCACAATGCCCCGTTTCGGTAACTGTCCTTGTTCCACGGCTTTGTCGGTCAGTTTGTGAGCTAAGCGAATAGCTTGCTGAATTGTAGCTGGGTTGGAGGAAGTCACCATGCTCCGAATCTCAGGCAACAATCCCCGAATGTAGTGCTCCACCCGCTTATGCATCTCATTTACCATTCCTGGGCATAGAGTGACCAATTCATGAGTTCTAGTAGTATAAGCCTCGATTTTCAAGCCCTGCGTTTTCAGTTGCCAGAACTCCATTTCTAGCTTTTGCACTTCACTTCGAGGACAGTACTCCTTGGTCATCATCTGCTTGAATTCATCCAAGGGAAGCTCATTTGCCATAGCTTGCCCAAGCATTTGTACTTATGTATTCCACCAGGACAACTCGGCACCTTCCAAAGTTCCAGTGGCTTATTTCACTTGGTCGACAGGTGGGTAGTTGCACTTGGAGAAAACGGATTCCGTCTTCTCAAACTAGTGTACTAGCCCTACAGCTCCCTCAGTACCACTGTAGGTGTGTGGCTTACAGTCCATAAAGGACTTATAAGTACACACGGGTGGTCCTATTTTAACACGATAACATCGATCAGAGATCCTATACGATTAACTATAGCATTTGATTTAACTTTCTATTATCGTTTTCCTGCTGGCTGTCCCACTTGGGCAGACCGCTGCCTGAACCTGTTCGTTTATCAGGGCAGCTAATTTAGCAGGGGTTATGTTGATAGTACCACTGCCTTTATCACCGGCGCCACGTCCACGTCCACGCCCACGCCCTCGACCACGGCCACGTCCTCGGGCGTCCATTTGCTTTCACTTTACATTCACAAATACGATAATGAGTAACATCAAACATATTTATCTCATTGAAGTAGTGTAAACAATAAGAAAGTAATGAATCATCACATCCACAACATTCATAACAAAAATGATAACCAAGATAAATAAATTGTAAATAAGTCATAATGTATTCACCAATGTCAAAATTTAAGTTTCTAGTTCAGGTGGGGAAACAACCCTTCCCACATAGGTTTCAAAAGAAAGAAACGCTACATAGTCCAAGTCATTTAAAGAAAATAAAAATCAATCAACGATATCCGACCCATCGCTGACATCTTCCTTCTCCACGGGTTCTTCTTCAGGTTCCACTTTAGGTTCCTCTTCAGGTTCCTCTTCGGGTTCCTCCTCCTCCTTGGGGGCCTCTACAGAAGCAGGAGCTAGGGCGATCTGAAGCGCCACCAACTGGGCTTCTAAAGTAGCAATCCTATTGTCGGCTGCTTCATCGTGCTGTTCTCGAGCTATCATGCGTCCACTAAGTGTCTGATAACCGTCCCACATGTGGTAACATCCCTCCAATGTCTTACCATGTTGTTCCTCAAGTGTATTCAGCTGGTGTCGTAGTTTGTACACCTCATGCCGTAGTGTACAAACGTCGCTCGTGAGTCACTTGACTCGGTGCTGCTCCATATCCAGTGCTGCCACTAACGCAGCAATCACTTGCTCGTTGGACTGCACCGTCCGCGGGAGTGAGGGTAGTGGCTGTTTGGTGTTAGTTCTAGTTCTAGGTCTCGGTGTAGGTACATGTTCCCTATACATGATATGGTCTACAAACTCAGGATAGAAACTCAAGTCTCGTGGAAGGTCGCGCTCCATCAGGGCAAAAGGTTGATCCCAGTCAAACTCTCCTCGTGGGTAATCTAAACGAGGCCAGTCGCGTCCATTGTCAGGTACTGGTCCAGGAGGTTGGGACTCAGATCGAGTGGGTGATGCTGGTTGCTTACCAAGAACTCTAGACGATGACGCCATGCTGCAGAGAGTGTGATGTGTATGCCAATGAGCATACAGTAGAGAAATCAGGAACAAGTAACTAACTAACTGTGTGCGGTTATAGTCTAGTGTGTATGCAACCTAGTTATCTATAACCAATGGCTCTGATACCATTTTGTAACACCCGACCTCTCATATCACCAATATTGTCCACTTTGCCCATGAGGAGGTCACGGATTTGCTTTTGGTTGCCCAGGTGAAAACTTCCTAGGGAGGTCACCCATCCCTGAATTGCTGCCACTTGAGCACGCTTAACTATGGAGTTCTCCTCTCATCCACAGCCAATACGCCCAAAACACGTTGATGATATTAGAGACCAGACATTCCTTATGAACTAGGAATCTCTCCTGTCCATGGCCGATGTGGGATTTATGCAGGGTGTCACAATCACCCCCTTTTGGACTTATCGTCCTCGATGAGCCCGAGAAGTCACCATTCTCGGTGAGGTATGTCCCACATCCTGAACAGCACAGGAGTGGCTCTGATACCAATCTGTCACACCCTCAAATCCACGTGCGGAGTTTTACCGTGAGGCGTGTGAAAAAACCAAGATCACAGTCAATAGTTACTCAGAACAACTCTATATGCCATTTAGAATATCAACCAAACCAGAGTTCAAACTTTAAAACCATGTGGAAGTGTATTGTAAATAAGACAAACCCAAAATATAAAAATGTATAATGTTCATAGGACAAATTGCACCCAGTTGACCTCGAGTCACACAGGTGGGGCTTGTCAGACCCAGTAGTACTACCCAAGTTTCCCCGCTATTCAATATTAACAATTCGAAAGTGTGAGGACCTTTCTATGGTAAACAGCACTATATTAATATTATACACAACCTAAATACATAAAGCGTTTGTGAGATTACCAGTACGCTATCTCCCCCAAAAGAGATTTAAATAAAGAGTGGGGCATGAACTCACCTGATACGCGTGATAGATATCTAAGGCTTAACTTGACAAGAACGCGTGGAAAGACAACCTTCAAAGGTTACCTAGAACACACAAGTACATAAGTACATGCACACAGAAATCCCAAGGAAACCCTAAGTGCTCTACAATCAAAGAACTCAAGGTTTTATAAAACAAACACGTTTGACCCAGTTGACCCATTTGACCCGTTGGTGACATTATCTGTTGTAACCATTTAAACAAACATAATCATACATCATACAAGACCAAATCATGCAAAATCTACTCATATGATCCATAACTATGAATTATCATACACAGGCCAAAACAGATAATTTACCATTTAATCATCCATACTAGCCACAACACATTCAACATGTCCATTACATTCAACATACATCAAGATGATCGATTTCCAGTCCCAAACATGATGTCCTAGTTACTAATCAACATTCAATACCATACATGGTCATCAAGGTTCATCAATCCCACATGATCAACTAAGTATCCATACAACTCCAATAACACATTCTAACACATTAGATATCCACAATAAACACTCTAGCATGATCCTATCATCAAGAACATGTCCAAACCATCATATCCAAAGTTCATCAAAAATAAGTTTCCCTTTTAGGAAAGTAATCCCAAAATCTACTAAACATCCAATGTATACATAATTCATCAATAATATACTATTTCAAGTTCATAATAACCCCTGAGCATGATCAACAATGTCAAACTAACATAATTCATCAATTCATATCTAAAAAGTTACTATCTTTAGTAATGTATGGATTCTATCATGTAATCTTGAATTACCAATGTTCATAGCAACAATCTAACATCCAATTATCATCATAAACACATCTATAACATCAATACATTAACAATTCAACATTACATGCAAAATAAAGTTACTATTATTAGCAACCTATGAACAAAGCCTTCAACTCATCAATTTCTTGTAAGATTCATGTATTCTAGCATCCATACTATCTAATTAACATCATAACATCATCAAACAACCACCAATTTCATATAATCATCATATCATTCAAATTAGGGTTCATCTAGAATCAAGTTCATGAAAAATTCAACAAAAACGTATCATTCTTGCATAATTGACGTTAAACAACATACATACAACCTAACTAACATGATAACAACATCAAACACACAAAAATCGACATCACCAACCCCTAATTCATATCTAGGGTTTTGGACCCTTCAAAATCCGTGAAAAAACAACACCAACTAACCTTTAATTCGTGAAAAGTACCAAACTTGAGACTTCTAATGTGTTGTATGCCTTAAAATCGATCCAAACAGAAGCCTAGATGCTTGATCTTGGTTGAATTCGAATGGGAGAGGGGTGAGGATGCTGGTCATGGCCGAAGGGGGGTTCTAGGGTTGGGTTTTGATTTTTAATTTTTATTTAATTACCCCTAATTACCCTTTGGGCCCTTTTAACTTGTATTTTATAAAAATCCAGATTTTAACTAGTTTTTAAAAGGTTTCTAATTACTAAACACAATTATTATTAGTCACAAATGATAACCTTGCATATTTTTCACTTGGCGCGCAACATATGAAATAATTATAGCAAGTCATCACGTTACGTGATTAATTTCCTAATTAATATTTAAAAACACGCAAACATATAAGCATAATGCAATAATCACATTTTTGATTAGATTATTATTAGTTTGTCTTTATTGATTATTTTAAAGTCACCAACGTTAGACGACAACTTATGTGTGCTTACGACACGTGTATGCAAGACTTAACGGAACTAACGGAGTTTGGTAACGGAAAATTGCCGGATGTCACAGTTATCCATACACCCTTTTAAAAATTGTTTTCTTTTTTAGTTAAAATTGTTATTTTCTTACGGATAATCATAATTTTAGGGGGAGAAAATTTGAAAAATGTCTCGAAAAAGATTTTGTTCTTGGGGGAGTAAATGGAAATTTACAAAAATAGTTTGTTTACTTATAGGAAAATATGTGACAACCTGTGTTTTCAGGTTATACATCGTTAACTTGACCTTATTAAAACCTTTGGTGTTAATTTTAAAATTATATGATTTAAGTAAACTTAAACCAAACTAATTAACTAATAATCAATATCTTAAACTAAACTAACTAATTAATAATCAAACTCATAATATCAATTAGATAAGATGGAAGGACCAATTATGCTAAGTTGCAAAAAAATGAAAGCATTCAAATAAACCACTCATGTAACTCCCATTCAGTTTCCTATTCTCCAAAAGTTCAACCCTAGCAAACCCTAAAGCCTTCTCCTCAACGGCAGCCTCTCCCTCTCTCACGATGAGCTCCCATGCAATGATCAAAATTCCTCCTGCAACCACAAGCATCGGCCGAAACAACTATGAGCTATACGTTCTTTTTCCGTTGTGTTTTCATGTTCGTTACGGTTACTGTTTTGGTTATGAGTTGAGTTACTAGATCTAATAGTTTGTGTACGATGTGGGTGACCGGAGTGTTCATTTAGGGTTTTCATGTTCGGTTGATGATATTTATCCATGTATTGTGTATGTATTTGCAAATCTATTATGCGTATATGTATGCATGTATATGGCTATTAATGGTATTACTTCTGAGACTGTTTTTGTTATGTGTTCGTGTTAGTATTTCAGGCGCGGGTTGCAATTTGGGTTATGTTTGGGTGCGTGTGAGCGCTGTGTGTGTATGCTTGTGTGTGTGTATGCTTGGGTGTCTTTAGTGTGTGTGTTATGCAGTGTGTGTGTGTATTCGGGTGTGTGATGCGACCGTGCGTGCGTTGATGGTTGTTTGTATATTGTAATATGAGCATGTACATGCATGGTGTATGTTCATGTGTGAGTTTGTATATCCTTGGGTGGTGTTGGGAACATTCTCATGTTGCGTGGTTAGGGTTTGTATGTGGGTTGGCAGTGTGTGTGCTTCATGGGTAGGCATTGTTACGTGTGTTTATAATTAGCAACCTAGGTTGTCATGGTTGTGGTTTTGGTGAAGGCAGGTTACATGGGCAGTAGGGTTGATCCGATTTTGGGAAGGTGTGTTTTCATGTTTGTGTCTTTTAGTGGGGTGCCCAATGGTCGTTTGGGTGATGGTGCACGTGGACGATTGGGTTGGGTGATGTTGTGTGGGTTATGCATGGTTAAGATTGTTGCATGTATGTATTGTATGGTCAGGCTTTGAGTGTGCTCACTTGTGAATGTGGAGGAAATCATAGCCTGCGTCGTAACAGAGACGTAAACGAGAAACCACTATGTTGTCAATAGTTTATTTATATCTTTAACATTTAATGTTAACTAAATATTAAACAAAATCCTGGTTAATCAGAACCAAAACATGTGTTCTAATTTAATTGTTGTTGTGCTATTCAAGGTGAGTTCTCAGCCTCATTTTACCTACTTTCTTTGGGGTGAAAGAAACGTGTGTTCTAAACATATTTTCATTTGATTAAACAAACAAACAAACAAACCCAGTATATCCCGCTCAAGAGCAGGGTCTGGGAGGGGTAGGTGTAGGCAAGTCTTTCCTCCACCCAGATAGGTGGAGAGACCGCTTCCAAAGAGACCCCCGACTCACTATCAAAAGCCATAGCGCTAGCGAATTAGTATATAATCAAAGATACGATAAATGATACAGCACACAACATACAGCATACAGTAAAATATCATCAAAAGGCAAAAAAATGAACAAGCATACATCATAGAAGCAGCAAGATTCCCCTAAAAAGGTCAGTAGCGGGGTACATACACAACAAGCCCCGCAACACGCAATCAAAAAGTCCCTTCCTAGATGCAGAACCCATTTAAAAGTCCTTAATTCTAATTCTACGCCTCCACTCACTCCTATCCTCGATCATGTGCTCGGAGAGGTGCAAGTGTACCATATCTTTCCTAATTATCTCTTCCCAAGTCAACCTAGGTCTTCCTCTGCACTTCCTACCCTCTAGTATGATGTTCTCGACTGCTCTAACCGGTGCAGCCATTGGTCCTCTCTTGACATGCCCAAACCATCTTAATCTTCCCTCTCGTATTTTATCTGCAATAGAAGCCACTTGTAACTTCTGACGAAACACTTCGTTTCTTATCCGATCCATTTTTGTGTTTCCACACATTCGCCTCAACATTCGCATTTCTGCAACCTCTATTTGTTTCTCGTACGATTTCTTTATGGCCCAGCAGTCTGTTCCATATAGCATAGCTGGGCGTACCGCCACTCTGTATAGTTTTCCCTTTAGTTTCGCTGGAAACCTCTTATCACATAGAATTCCTGATGTTGCTCTCCACTTGCACCATCCTGCTTGAATGCGGTGCGCTACATCGCTGTGTATCTCTCCGTCCTCCTGTAGGTACGAGCCCAGGTATTTGAACCTAGACGTTCGTGGGACCGGCATACCCTGGATACTGACTTGGGTGTCCTCTTCCGCCTCGTCACCAAAATTGCAATGCATGTATTCCGTCTTAGAGCGGCTTATCTTTAATCCTCTGTGCTCTAGTGCTGCTCTCCACTGCTCTAGCTTGTCGTTAAGCATCGTTTTAGATTCTGATATTAATACAATATCATCCGCAAAAAGCATGCACCACGGGGCTGGCTGTTGTATAGATTTGGTCATCTCATCCAACACTACTGTATAGATCCTTGTTGTATAGTATTCCTATAATGTCGCTTGTTTACTAGTGTTATACAATACTTAAGTCATCATACTCAAACCATTAATGTACGTATTATAGCGAGGTAATTCTGAGTAGATCTACTGGGTTTGACAAACCCCACCCGGGCTACACGTCAAACAGGTGTTTAATTAACCTAATTTATGTTTCTGTGATGAGGTATTCATAGCCAAGGCCTTCATTTATATTGTTAGCTTTGGTTGCAAACTTCATACACTTAGTAACATGTTAGACTAGCTATCTACTGATATTACTTTGTTTATTAAAACTTATGAACTCACCAACCTTGTGTTGACACTTTAGCATGTTTCTTTCAGGTTCTTAAGCGAGCATGGTTAGTATCGCTGCATCATAGCATTCATCTTGTTGGGTCAACTGAATTCATTTACATTTTCGATAAATTACACTTTATTGTTTTTACGCGTGTTTGCCCCATTTAAATTACAAACTAATACGCTTCCGCAATTACTTTCATGTTTTCATATTTAACTCTGATTTGGGAAACTTTAATGTTAATGAGAAATTATGTTTTGTTACTGTTGTGTTGTTCACGCGCCTAACGATATTACCCCATTTGTGGAAATTAAGGGTGTAACAAAATAAATTTCTAAGGTTTTATAGGAAATAATATTACATCCTTTGGGACTATTGATTCATTACATGTTTAAAGTTTCAACGAAACTAACTTGGATTATGTTTGTTATGTGATAGGCTTGACTTTCTGTAAGGCCCCGGTCCTGGGCACCTCACAGTTGGTCAAATCATTGCACATAAAACATATATTTATACATTAACATTTATAAAACAATGCAGTGGAATAACTTTTCATTCAATTTAAATGCTTTTGCAAGTTAATACAACATTCATTACAAAACATCATTTGTTCGCATTACAATGCAAAAACATTATACAAAGAATGCCATCCAAAAAGAGCCGAGTAGCCGCCCCGTGCCATCGTCAGCAATATTACCTGCCAACTGGAAACACATAAAAGTCAGCGTTGATGAGTGAGTTCTAGTTTTAAAATAAAACGTACTTTACTTTCGATTAAAACCGTATTTGACATTTTTACGCGATCAAGCATCATACGTACACATAGATAGTATCATTATTATCATCATCATTCATTCGTTAGCTTTCGTTCATTCAACGTACGCCATTACCATTCACTTTCGTTACTTTCATTCACATTCATTCATAAATTCTTAATTTCACTCGTACGTTCATTACTTTCGATTACATGTACAATACCCCGAACATTGTGGACGAAGCTGGTTACTGGACTTGAGGCCTTTCATAGACCTCGAACATTATGCACGAAGCTGACTCCAGTACCGAGGGCAAGTACATTCACCACTTATCTATTCTCTTTCATTACGAATCAATGCCATGTGCTATACCCTGAACATTATGCACGAAGCTGGTTACTAGGCCTGAGGTCTTTCATAGACCTCAAACATTATGCACAAAGCTGACTCCAGTACCTAGGGTAGCGGCAAGGATCCCATACATATGGTCAATCACAAGGATTGGACCCCAGTGTGCATCCTTCTGGGGTATCTAACCCGTACACAGTTGAGCTAACACCCTTCATTGGGTGTGAACCTCCATACATTTGCTTGCAAGCCTTTCTTACTTTCATTCATTCATTCGTTAATGCAAGCATTCTTTCATTACATTCCTCTTTTCATTATCTTCCACTTTACGTTACATAATACTTTTCATTCATTCGTAAACATTCAACGTAAAGCCACGGGAAAATAATCATACATAAACAGGAACATTAACGTGAACATACAAACATCACCATACCAGGCACCAGCATACATACATAACATACATAAGTATCAATCATACATGCCCATCACATCATCTATGACTTTAGGAAGTCAACTTACTAAATCCCCGGGAACATCCCAGGTTAAAACCTACATCACACTTTTCCCCCGAAAAGCAGAAAATAAACTAAGTCCTTAGGCGTATGAACGTTATTGGGGCGTATGGGCACTATACAGTTGCATGGTCTTCCAGGCGCATGAGAACACTTAGGCGAATGGACATCGAGTGCCTAGACATCAGGCGAATGGACCCTATGCGTATGAATGCTATGCGTGAATGAGCACTATACGAATGAGCACTCATGTGTATGGACCTCAGTCGTATGACTTCCATGCAAATCAACTTTAGTCGCACGACTTACATGCGAATGACCCTCAGTCACACGACTCGTATGCGAATGACCCACAGTCGCATGACTCACATGCGAATGACTCTCAGTCGCATTACTTTTGATCGCATGACCTCCAGTCGCATGCCATTCGGTCGCATAGCCCTAACTGATGCAGAATGCAGTTCTTCCCCGAACCTAATCTGCCATTTTCGGTCTCCAAGCCCTCCCAAACCTGTTCTAAGCTCAAATCGACCATCCTAAACCTTAGAAACACATACCACCACACCATACAAGCACACACAAGCTCGAAATCAAAACCCAACCGTATAACACACAACACATACATGAGGGTCAACACACACACTTCAAAAACGGGTTTCACTATGTGTTCCAGCCCCAAGTCAGTTCAAAACAAGTAAAAGAGGGGTCCTAGAACTCACACAAACAACACCGTCGACTAGAGCTTCAATCTAACCCACTTGATTCGACTCTTGCACCTTGATTCGCAAGAAAACCTGGACTTTTTGGCTATTTTCTCCTCTCTTCTCTCTTTGGCTGATTTTCACAAGTGTGGGGGAGGGTGTGGGCTACCCTCCCCTCTTAATCCCACACTCTTCCAAACTTTCTCCCATTTTGGCAAGTTTGGTCCCTCGACTTTGAGCTTTATTTCTTTTCTTTCTTCTTCTTTCTTTTTCTTTCACTTTATTCTTTTGTTTGAGTCTTCTAAAAATAACCGGGTGTTACACTTTCAAGACTGAAAAACACTATGATCCGTGATACACTGGAAGTAAATACTTCAATCTTTGAAGTGAATTACACATCAAGGTTTTGTGGTAGCTCTGACTTCATGCTAAAATAGACTGAGAGTTATAGTCTAGTCATATTCAAGCCCATTATCGTTTGATTCAGTATCTTTCAAAAAAATATATGTATATATATACATATATACATACATCTATATATATATACAAATATATATATATATATATATATATATATGTATGTATGTATATATATATGTATATATATATATATATATATATGTATATATATATATATATGTATATATATATATCAAATGATGAAAAGGATATGACAAGCAAAAACAAAAGTGAAAATAAAGATAAACAAAAGTGAAAATAAAGATAAACAAAAAGAGCAAAAAGATTGTAAGGCCCTCTTCCCGGAGACCTCACAGTTGGTCAATCATAGCACTATACAAATAAAACATTATACATTTCATAAGGTTAAACAGCGGATTAAATTAACAAATACCATTCATTTCATTAATAATTACTGTTGTAAAGCAATACATCATTATTTCATAGGTTACAAAAGGATCCCTTTAATTGCATTACAAAACAACAATATCATTAAGCATGAATGGATGCCAGTCTTGCCCTGCCGAGTAGCTTCACCCACGAGCCACCCTCAGAAACAATTACCTGCCAACTGTAAATGCATAAAAGTTAGCGTTGCTTAGTAAGTTCTAGTTTTAAAAGCATTAAAATAACTTGTATAATTTATATATGAAAAATCTCTTTTCAATAAAATACTTCCTTTACTTTCGCACATACATCAAAGTATACTCTTATTATCTTTCATCATCATATACATTCGGTCAATTCGTACTTTTTTCATTATTTTTCTCTTTCATCCAGACCAATGAGCAATACCCCAAACATTGTGCACAAAACTGATACTGAGCCGAAGTCTATAAATAGACCCCTAAGATTGTGCACGACGTGTGGCCCAGTAACTAGGGCATGCTACAAGGGTCTCGTCAATCTCAAGGATTGACCCTATGTGCATCCTTTGGGTTAGCTAAATCGCACATAGTTGAGCTAACAACAACACGGTCGTGCACCTCCTTTCAATTTGCTTGCAAGACTTTCATTCGTTCTTTATGTTCCACTTTCCATTATCATTAATCTTTTACTTTCTTTAATGATAATACTTTACGCATACGAATATAATCGCATCATGTAATGCCACATAATATATACATAATAAGGAACATAAAAACTGCCCAAAAACATGCATAAAATAAATAAATACAATCATCAAGTCAAAGAAGGGTCAAACCCTAAAATTTCCTTTTTCCTAAAATTTCAGAATATTTTCAAAGTGTCCTAGGCGCATGAGCACTATGCAAGCGCATGAGGACTGCTTGGGCGCATTAACATTATGTAGGCACATGAATCAACACTTAGGCGTCTAGGCACTAATTTGGGCGTATGAGGTACTGTAGGCGCCTGGGCAAAATGGTTGGGCGCATGGAGTACTGTTTGAGCGCATGGGTTAACACTTAGTATATTCAGGCAAATTTTCAGGTGCATGAGGACTATTGGGGAGCATGAACTTCACTTAAGTTTTTCTAAGGCAAAATTTTAGACGCATAGGTACTGTTTGGGCACATGACCAACAGTTGTCTACATTTTAGTTATATTTTCAAACCCAATCAGTATAATAACCTGTTCGAAGCTTAAGTCTATCATTCTAAGCAACAACAACACATACTAAACCATAAAACACAAACATATACACACATATACATACGGCTAAACATAAAACAGTTGTAAAATCTTTTAAACAGGCATTTTCAGCCCGAAGAAGTTTAAAACAAGTAAAAACCGGGGTTCAAGAACTCACCAATAGCAACCAACAAGTAAAACTCCTCCAAACTTGTGTGCACAAGAGTTCAAACACCTAAAATAAACAACCAAACATAGAACACTTAAAAATTGGTTTTAAGGATAAAAACCCAACAAAACCGAACCAAGAACACAAAGAAACACCTCCCTTTGAGAATTTTAGCTTCCTATTCTTGTAAAAACCCGAGAGAACTGCTCTTCTTTCTTCTTTCTTATTTCCAGCCGAAAGTGGGTGTAGAAAAGTAGATGCATGGGTGGCCATACTCCCATATATATATTTAAATAATGGGTTTTGTACTTATTTACACTTTGGCTCCCTTCACTTTGGCTCCTTTTCCCTTTTTGTAAAATACCTTTTTTCGCTTATTGCTTTTCTTTTCATTTATTTGACAAGAATTTTGGGTGTTACAAGTCTACCCCTTTAAAGAGGTGTCGTTCCTGAAACCTGTCATTCTTCGAACAATTGTGGGTAATGCTATCTCATTTCTTCCTCAGTCTCCTACATAGAGTCAGAACCCTTTCGGTGTTTTCACTGCACATGCATAAGTGGAACCACCTTATTTCTCAATCTCTTCTCCTTCCGATCGATGATTGCCACTGGTTGCTCTATATAATTGATCCGTTCATCTGCCTCGATATCCTCCAGTGGTACAATCATGTCTTTATCGGCTAAGCACTTTCTCAGGTGAGATACATGGAATGTCGGATGAAATCCACTTACCTCATCAGGCAATTCTATTCGACAGGCCACCTCTCCTACTCGTGCGATGATTCGGAAAGTCCCTATGTATCTCAGGCTCAGCTTACCCGTTTTCTTGAACCGGATGATCCCCTTCCAAGGTGAGACATCCAACATAACTCTATCACCCACATTAAACTCGATTTGTCTACGCCTTTTGTCGCATACGTCTTCTGTCTATCCTTTGCCGCCTTCATAAAGGCTTTGATCTTTTCTAACTTTTTCGTCGTAGCTTCGATCACCTTGATACTTCCCAACTCCTTCTGCCTAATGTCTCCCCAACATACGGGCATCCTACACCTCCTACCGTATAGCACTCGTATGGTGGCATGCCAATGCTGGCATGATAACTGTTGTCGTATGAGAATTCCATTAACGGTAAGTGATCATCCCAACTTCTTCCAAAGTCGATCACGCATGCTCGGAGCATATCCTCAAGCATCTGAACCGTCCACTCAGACTGACCATCTGTCTGAGGATGGTAAGCCATGCTAATATGTAGCCTCGTCCCTATCGCATCATGGAATCTTTTCCAAAACTTCAATGTGAACCGAGTGTCACGGTCCGACACGATAAACACCGGCACATCATGACGAGCTACAATCTCCTTGATGAACGAATCCGCCAGCCTCTCAGATAAGTATGTCCCGCGGATCAGTAGGAAGTGAGCACTCTTTGTCAGACGATCATCTATCATCCATATGGTATCGTACCCCCTTGCCGTACGAGGTAGCTTCGTTATAAAGTCCATGGTGATGTGCTCCCACTTCCACTGGGGTATGTCCAATGGTTGGATCTTCCCGTATGGCTTCTGATGCTCTGCCTTCACTTGCAAGCAAGTAAGGCACTTACTCACATACTTCACTACATCACGCTTCATTCGTGGCCACCAATAATACTTCTTCATGCCATGATACATCTTGGTAGCACCGGGATGAATGGAGTACCGAGTCTTATGAGCTTCATCCATAATCCGCCCCTGTAAGTCTCTATAACGAGGGATCCACATCCGCCCGAAGAGGCTTCTAACTCCGTGGGTATCTTTTCCTAACTCCATGACTAAACCTCTATCCTTTTAGGGTTAAGGTGACCTTCTTTCAATGCCTCATCTTGGAACTCTTTGACATGTTGCATCACATCAGCCGTCATAACCAACAGATAAGCCTTCACCCGAATCGACTCGGGTCTCTCCTTTCGGCTGAGGGTGTCAGCCAGTACATTAGCTTTACCCGTATGGTAGTAGATATCACAATCATAATCCTTGATCAACTCTAACCACTTCCTCTGCCTCATGTTGAGATCCTTTTGCTCAAAGAAATTCTTTAAGCTTTTATGGTCCTGAAGATTGTTCACTTCGCCCCGTACTAGGTAGTGCCTCCAAATGTTTAATGTGAAATCCACAGCCGCTAGCTCCAAATCATGGATAGGGTAATTGACTTCATGGATTTTCAACTATCGGGACGTGTAGGCTATTACCCTTCCACATTTCATCAACACACAACCCAGTCCTGAGTAAGAGGCATCCGAATATACCCCTAAGTCTTCACTCCCTTCGGGTAATGTCTAGACAGGAGCTTGAGTCAATCTCATCTTTAAATCCTCGAAAGCATCATCCTGTTCCCAACCCCACATAAACTTCACGTCCTTGGGAGTCAATTTAGTCAAAGGTGAGGCTTTCTTGGAAAAGTATTATATGATTCTTCTATAGTAGCCTGCTAATCCCAAGAAACTACGAATCTCGGATGGTGTCTTTGGAGACTTCCATTGCATCACTGCCTCAACCTTTGCTGAGTCCACCATAATTCCTTTAGAATTCACCACATGACCTAAAAATTGAACTTTGCACAACCAAAAAGTACACTTAGATAATTTAGCATACAACTTCTCTCTTCTAAGTGTCTCCAATACTTCGCGTATGTGGCCGGCATGTTCTTCCTCATTTTTTGAATAAATCAGGATATCATATATAAACACAATCATTGATTTATCTAACATTGGTTGACACACTCAGTTCATCAAATTCATAAATGCAGCTTGCGCGTTAGTTAAACCAAAAGACATAACAAGAAACTCGTAGTGTGCATAACGCGTACTAAAAGCTATCTTAGGAATATCTTGCTCCTTCACCTTCAATTGATGGTAGCCAGATCAGAGATCTATCCTTGAGAACCAACTGACACCTTGGAGTTGGTCAAACAAGTCATCTGTTCTCGGTAGGGGATATAGGTTCTTCACCGTTAACTTATTTAACTCGTTGTATTCTATACACATCCTCATACTACCGTCCTTCTTTTTAACAAACAAGACCGAAGCACCCCAAGGAGAGATGCTCAGTCAGATGAACCCCTTCTCCATCAACTCCTACAGTTGAACCATTAGTTCCTTCATCTCGGCCGGAGCTAATTGATACGGTGCCTTAGCAATGGGTTGAGCATCGGGTATCAGATCAATCTAAAACTCGATCTCGTGGTCCGGTAGCACACCTGATAAATCTTCTAGGATCATGTCCGAAAAGTCACACACAACTGGTACATCAGACAATGGTGGTATTGACACGTCCACATCTTTTATGTAAGCCAGGTAGGCATTACATCCACGTTTCATGCATCTCTGCCACCGCCATCGAAATGACCTGCGGAACCGTAGTGGCGCGATCGCCGTAGACCGTCACTGAACTTCCATCGGGCGCGGTTAATCGGATCATATTCTTACGACACACAATATTCGCCTCATAGGTCTCTAACCAATCCATCCCTAGTACAATATTAAATCCACCTAGGGGCATCACTAATAGTTTAGCAGAAAACCTATGGCCTTCTAGTTCTATGTCGCAGTCTTCTATCATATCAGAAATTCTAATAGACTTACCAATAGCAGTTTCTAGATCAAATGGCTCATCAATACTTCTACTACTAACATGCAACTTAGCACAGAATGCATCAGAAATGAAACTCCTACTAGCACCAAAATCAAATAATACCGAGGCACAAGTTAGATTGACTAGAAACATACCTGACACGACATCAGGGTCCACCCTGGCCTCTTCCCACGTCATTGTGAAGGCTTTAGCACTTGCCCTCTGCCCTCCTTCTTCCGTCCTAATTTGCATCCCAGAACTCTTGGACCTTGGCTTCTTGCACTCCCAACTCATGTGACCTGCTTCACCACAGTTATAGCACCTCGCCACCCTACAATCCTTAGCAATATGACAAGGCTTCCAACACTTGAAGCAAACATTTAATCCTAACCTACATTCCCCGATATGCTCCTTCCCACACTTACCACACCTCTTCGTCCCCAAGCCTGCTGCAACCACCCGTCGATCATCCCCCCTCGACTTCTTGTTGTGTGGGGTGAAACCACCACGCCCAAACCATTTCCCACTCCAGCTCTTATCACCACTGCCCATCTTCTTCACCTCCACCATAGCCTCCTCCCTTTTGTCATACAATCTACCCACCAGGTCTACCACCAACTAAAAGGTACCTGGCCAGGCAGCAATCATGCCTGTGGATGTCAGCCGGTAATCCTTAAATATACCTCTTGATTTTCCTTGACACTTGCGTAACCGAATTTGGCACTTGCCTTGCCATTTCATTAAACTTAGTGGTGTATTGCTGGTAGGTCATGGTTCCCGCCTCGGTGAGGACAGAATTCCTCAATCACCATCTTCCTCAACTCTTCCCTTCTCATCCTCCCGATGGCCTTGTTGCCCTCGGCTTGGACAATATTGTCCTACCAACTTAGAGCCGAGTCAACGAACGCGTGAATGGTGAACTTCACCTTTTGGTCCTCCCTGCACTCACTAATCTCTAACTACCCAGCAGTGAGCAGCGACAACATTACAGTTGCCATCGAAACTTGGGGGTTTACACTGTTGGAATGCCCTGTAGCTGCACCCCTTTGCTGTTTCCCATACTACTACCGTCCTCATCGCTGGAGGATGCCTTCTCCACATTCTGTTCTTCCCCTTCATCATGACCCCTCTCATTTTCCCTTCTTCCAGCCGTGGTCCTTCTCTCCTCCTCCTTCTTCTTTCTCTCATCCTCCCTTACAGCACAGATAAATTCAGTCACTACAGACGGTAGAATCGTCTGCATGACTTGGTGAACCTCCTCAACCACTGCCTCTTTCACTGAGGCCCTCAGATTGGCGCTCTCATCAACGCCCTCATGCTAAATCTCAGGATCCACAAGGGTCGTTTCAGCAGTCCTAACCCCTTTCCTCGTGGCATGTGTTCCCGCACCACGTCTACCACGTACTCCACCTCTAGATTCCATAGACGATCTTCCTCCCGCCATCCTCTAAATACTATAAGATTCAAACACTAACACGGTCATCCAAGTAATAGCTCAGTTTATATTAAGTATAGTATGTCCCTAATTACAGTGGCCAGTTGTGATTAGCCACTTACTTTACTCTTTATCCCTAGAGCATTTCCTATCGTGACTATATTACTATTCAAATATACTAAGAGCACATAAATCTAATAGCACATGCACATAATACTAGTTAACATTAAGAAAAGAAATACCTGATGACACATAGCTACTCGGGCTGACATCCTTCCATTTGGTCCCATTCTTAGTTTAAGTTTAGGTTTTTGGAAAATAGTTACCCAATTCTCTTAAATTTTGGGTCTGATACCAACTTGTAAGGCCCGTTCCTGGAGACCTCACAGTTGGTCAATCATAGCATTATACAAATAAAACATTATACATTTCATAAGGTTAAGCAGCGGATTAAATTAACAAAAACCATTCATTTCATTAATAGTTATTGTTGTTAAGCAATACATCATCATTTCATAAGTTACAAAAGGATCCCTTTAATTGCATTACAAAACAACAATATCATTAAGCATGAATGGATGCCAGTCTTGCCCTGCCGAGTAGCTTCACCTTCATGCCACCCTCAGCAACAATTCCCTGCCAACTGAAAATCCATAAAAGTCAGCGTTGCTGAGTGAGTTCTAGTTTTAAAAGCGTTTGTATAATTTGTATATGAAAATACTTTTTTCAATAAAATATTTCCTTTACTTTCATACATACATCAAAGTATACTCTTATTATCTTTCATCATCATACGCATTCATTCATTTCGTACTTTTTTCATTATCTTTCACTTTCATCCAGACCAATGTGCAATACCCTAAACATTATGCATGAAGCTGATACTAGACCAAAGTCTATAAATAGACCCCTAACATTGTGCACGAAGCGTGGCCCAGTACCTAGGGCATGCTACAAGGGTCCCGTCAATCTCAAGGATTGACCCTGTGTGCATCCTTTGGGTTAGCTAAACCCTACACAATTGAGCTAATGACAACATGGTCGTGCACCTCTAGTCAATTTGCTTGCACGACTTTCATTCGTTCTTTATGTTCCACTTTCCATAATTATTAATCTTTCACTTTCTTTAATAATAATACTTTACGTATATAAACATAATCACACCATGTAAAGCCACATAATAGATACATAATAGGGAACATAAGAACATCTCAAGAACATGCATAAAATAAATAAATATAATCATCAAGTCAAATCAGGGTCAAACCCTAACATTTCTTTTTTCCCAAAATTTTAGAGTATTTTCTAAGTGTCCTAGATGCATGAGCACTATGCAGGCGCATGAGGACTGCTTAGGGCATTAACACTATGTGGGAGCATGAGTCAACACTTAGGCGGCTAGATGAGGACTGCTTGGGCGCATTACACTATGTGGGAACATGAGTCAACACTTAGGCGGCTGGGCAATAAATTTGCATGCATAAGGTACTATTCAGGCGCATGACTGACATTTAGGCGCCTGGGCAAAATGGTTAGGCACATGGGGTACTATTTGGCCACATTGGGTACTATTTGGGTGCATGGGTTAACGCTTAGTATATTCAGCCAAATTTTTATGCTCATGAGGACTATTGGGGCGCATGAACTTCACTTAAGTTTTTCTAAGGTAAAAATTCAGGCGCATGACTCATGTTTCGGGCATGAACTTCACTTAAGTTTTTCTAAGGTAAAAATTCAGGCGCATGACTCATGTTTCGGCACATGACCAATAGTTGTCTGCATTTCAGTAATATTTTCAAACCCAATCAGTATACTAACCTGTTCGAAGCTTATTTCTATCATTCTAAGCAACAACAACACATACTTAACCATAAAACACAAACAGATACACACATATACTTACGGATAAACATAAAACAGTTGTAAAACCTTTTAAATATGCATTTTCAGCCCCAAGAAGTTTACAACAAGTAAAAACCAGGGTTCAAGAACTCACCAATTGCAACCAATAAGTAAAACTCCTCCAAACTTGTGTGCACAAGAGTTCAAACACCTAAAACACACCAAAACAAACAACCAAACACATAGAATGCTTAAAGATCGGTTTTAAGGATGAAAACCCAACAAAACCAAACCAAGAACACAAAGAAACACCTACCTTTGAAAATTTCAGCTTCCTCTTCTTGAAAAAAACCGAGAGAACTGCTCTGCTTTCTGCTTTCTTGTTTCTAGCCAAAAGTGGGTGTAGGAAAGCAGATGCATGGGCGGCCATACTCCTACACATATTTAAATAATGGGTTTTGTACTCATTTACACTTTGGCCCTCTCCACTTTGGCTCCTTTTCCCTTTTTGTAGAATACTTTTATTTTCTTTCTTATTGCTTTTTTCTCTTTTATTTGACAAGAATTTCGGGTGTTACAAAGATACCAAAAGGCCATATAGGAATAAAAGATGCCAATGAGCACATTAATAAAAGATATGCCGTATGATAAATATTTTCTTTTTGAGAATATGTTCTGACACAGGTGGCAAAATCAAAATATGTGGCATGTATGTCCGAATTGGCATATAAGTTCTTAACGTCTTGCAAGGGCAAAACATAAGTCCGACTGGCTATTAATAATTCCTAAAACTTGTTAATATTCTGTGTTCTAAAATGTTTCTCAGGCTAATTATGCTCTTAATAGATATTATATTAGAGAACAATAATTCTAGTAAGGCTTATCGAAGTTAAAAGGTTTATGTCAACTTGGGGTGACTTGAAATCTCAATAGTGTCTTGAAGCTAGATAAGGTTCTACCGGATTTTTTATTGTGAAATTCATAGATTTCATACAAATCAATATAAACACGATAAACATCACAGAATATGTGTTCTAGTAAGAATTAAAGTCTAAGTTAAAAAGGATACAACATATTGACAATCAACGTAACCAATCTTATTTCAGATAAAGCTGAAAGATGTTTATGATCAATTTTATGATAACTATGATCCTATCCGTGAAAATTTATCAAAATTACATCTGTTTGTTTTTATGTATGTAAATTTGTTTTACACTTGTTTTGTATTTTACAAAATTTGGAAAAATTAAGGGTTCAAGGATAATTGTAAACACTTGGTTAAATGTAACACCCTGGAAAAGTCCAAACGGGCCAATTAGGGTTTAGGATTGAAGAGAGAGAAAGTAGAGAGATATAATAGAGAGAGAAAGTAAAGAAAAACAAGATTTGAAGTTTTTTAGTTCAAGGATTGAAGATCTGAGTGTTTGTGCATCAAACCGCAAGGAAAGAGCAATAAATCCAGGTAAGAATCATCATCCAAACATCTCTTTATAGCAAATTTGGATTCTAGGGTTTTTGGGTTTTGAAAAGTTACAAAGAATCGCAAAAGGCCATGTTTTATTGTATGAAATCATGTAAAAATGTTAGATATTGTTTCCTGGATTAAAAACAAAGGATTTGGATGTAAAAAGTTGAAGTTTTGGGTTAAAAACGGGCTGGAACGTCATTTTCCTACGTTCTTCCTGCGAATATGTCAGTTCTTCATGCAAAACTGTCAGTTCTTCCTGCGAAACTATCAGTTCTTCCTGTGAAACTGTGGATTTGTCCTGTGACACTACTATAGTTTCGCTAGTAATTTTGCATCCGTGGAATTCCAAAGAAAGTTGAGCGAAAATGCCATGCGAAACTGGTGGCGAAACCGGTAGCGAAAGTGTCAGCAAAACTGCGTGCGAAACTGTGTAGAAAATGACATATTTGTGTGTTAACTTATGTTCAGACCGTGTACCGTGATCGTAGCTTAGATAACCTAAGTGTGAAGTTACTTGCTGAGACTAGGTGAGTTCTAGATCCCCTTAATTACAAGTTTTTCTATGTTTTGGGGTTGTTATGCGTACTAAATATACATTTTTGATGGCAATGATCTCAAGAGATTTTAACGGGAAGATAGAATTTTCTATAACAAAGTGTGCTAGGGGCGTTACCCCTTGGACCCCACTAGGGGTTGTTGCCCCTAGAACCCCGCTGTCAGGGGCTGCCGTCCCCAAACCCCCGTTGTCCCGCGGAGGGCCGGATATTATTGTTTGTTATTCATTTTGATGAGAATTCAAATGTATGGATTATGGATGAATTCATTTTCATGATGTTTCTTACTTGGTGTCATATATACTAATTAAGAATAAGTATTACGTAATAAAGTGAAAGTTAATGATAATGAAAAATGAGACCTAATGAATGAATTAAAGTCTTGCAAGTAAAATAAAAGGAGGTTCACAACCGTGTGTTGTTAGCTCAACTGTATGGGGCCTAGCTAGCCTATGAATACGGGGGTCTAATCCTTGAGGTGGACCGGAAGTACAAAACAAGACCTTTGTCGTTTGCCCCGATACTGGAGTCAGCTTCGTGCATAATGTTAGGGGTCTATTTATAGAGTCCGGCCCAGTACCAGCTTCGTGCACCATGTTTAGGGTATAGCATACGGCATTGGTCTAGATGAAAGTGAAAGATAATAATGAAAGTTCAAAATATGCGAAATGAACGAAATGAATGATAAGAAATGAATATGATGATATGTATGTAATGATGAATTATCACGCATTAAATATAAATATTTTAAAATGTATGAAAAAGTATTGTATTATAAAAGTAGAACTCACTCAGCATAGCTGACTATGTGTGCATAATAGTTGGCAGGTAATGATGCAGCTGAGGGGTGTAGGCATGGATGAGATAGCTACTGGAACGATCCAAGTCTGGCATTCTAGATTTTGAGACAATAATTGTAATTGTCATGTTTTTGTGATACAACTACAAGAACACGGTTTTGTCATGTATTTACAATTTATATATGAAAATTTTAAATTCCGCTATAAAATGTTATGTTTTAAATGTTTTACGTTATGAATGACCAACGGTAAGCGTTCCGGGAATGGGGCCTTACATTAAACATAATCGTTTTCATAACAAATCAAATGGATTAGTAAAATGAATAAATTGAAAAGTTGAAAAATTTTAAGATTTAAAGAAAAAAATGAACTTTTCGCACAAAAGGTGCGAAAAGTTCAAAAGGTGAGAAAAGTTGAAAAGGTGCGAAAAGTTCAAGTGTGCGAGAACTCTAACTTCTCGCGCGAGAAGTTGGAAGCCTATAAATGTTACAGTTTTGCGAAAAGTCACTATTCTCACAAAAACTATTTGAAATTTGACTCTAAAATTCTAAGCGTTGAAACCTCATTAAACTTAATAGATGTGTTCATAGTGGTTGCCTATTGATATCCAAGAGTTTGATAAGGTATATTGACATTGTTTGCATAGATTTAAATGTGTTTGATTCTTGACCATATCTTAAAGGACATATACATCTTAAATTGAATAAGTTAAACATAATAAACCTTAACAATGACTTAGACGACACCTAACAAACATATAATATCTGTTAAAACACTCTGAAATGGCTTATTGAAAATCTGAAATTATGCAGCCTTTTCGCATGTGAAAAGTAATTTGAACTTGAAAAGATGCGAGAACTTTCAAATTCACACAAAACTACTCACGCGAAAAGTTGACTCAGTTATAAACTCTGTTAACTCATGATGTTGTCACGCGAGAAGTTGACTCAATTTCAAACTCAGTTGACTTTTGATGTTGTCGCGCGAGTGCTTTGAGTTTTCACACGAGAAGTCTAGTTTTTCAAAATTTTTCTAAGTGTGAAATTTTTTCTTAGTCTAAAATTTTCTAAGGGGGTGTTTGTTTTTTGAAAAAACTTCTTCCCCACCTCTTCATCTGCGCGCTCGCAGACGCGGGAAGAGGTTTTTACTTCGCAGACTGTTTGTTTTCTGGAAGATGTTTCATTAAAAAACGTCTTCCTAACGTCTGCACAGAGAAGATGTGGAACAAGGTCTTCATAGCCTCTTCTAAACTCTTCTGAACTCTTTATTTGAACCCTAGCCCTTCTCTTCCACACATACCCACCACCCCACTCCTCCTCCCCACATTTCCACCGCCACCGTCGCCACCTCGCCACCATCGCCATCTCACCACTGTCGCCACCTCGCCTGAGCACCTTTGGTGCACCACCGTGAGCTCACATCTACGACCACCTCCATGGGTGCAACCTTCATGACTGCATCTTCGACCACCACCGTGAGCTATACAGAAATCAGTCCGTCCTTCTGAACTCTTCGTACAACCCAAGAACTGACATCTACGACCACTGCCATGGGCTTTACAGAAAGCAGTTCGCCCCTCAGCTCCTTTATGGCAGCCGGGTTTAAAGTGAAAGAAATTTGGAATATGCAAAGCTGCATGTTTGGCTCATATGCTTGAACAAACTTATTTGTATAAGCAAAATTATGTTCTGGTTGTATATTGAAATAACAATCACCTTTGTGGGTTCTTTCTTTTAGGTTTTGTTCTCGTCGTTAAGTGAGTTTTGTTTTGATCTTCAAGAGTGGGTTTTTGTGTTGTTTGCTTTTGTTATTGCATAATGCAAAAAAAAATGATAAAATAAACTTAAAGAAGCTTGCTTGTGTTATTGTATAATGAGAATTGAAAACAAAAGAATCTATGTTGTTAAAAAAGAATTTGGTTAAAGGTAAGGTTTGATTTTGTTTAATTACGGACTATTTTTGCAGATGTTAAAAAACAAATAGTCTTCTTCTTGCAGACTGCAGACGTTTGGTCCACCTCTTCTCCTGCAGATGTCTGCAGATGTGGTCCGCAGACTGCAGATATTTTGCTGCAGAAAAAACAAACAGCACCTAAGTGTAAAAATTTTTATGTACTTATCAAATTTGTTTAATATTTCAGGTCGCGAGACCTATGGTTTTTAACAAAAACCATAATACGGTTGCTTATCTTGGTGAGGTTCCTGACGACAAGGTGTTATTCAGATCACTGATTGATGGTCTTAAGACATAATACGGTCGCTTATCTTAGTGAGGTTCCTGCCATACACTCAGACATTATAGATTAGTTCTGGCAATCAGCTGCCAATGAGATAGGTGAGGCTAGCGAACCCTATATATTTGCCACAGTTAAAGGCAAACTACCAAAGTGATTAACAGAGTATTATTGTTAGATGATCAACGCAACGTCCCCGTCAACATGGATGATGACGTGGCAAGGGAGTTCCTAAAGAGGATGGGATATGATCACAGGTATCCATCTCTAGAGAAGAAGTACTTACCTCTTTTTTGAAAGCACTTGTTTCATATTGTGATCCATTGCCTCAGCATCCTGAAAGCCAGCATGGATAGTTTGAGTGTTGTATTTGGATCCTTACTGATATCTATAGTCGATGACTTACCCTACAACATATCTAAGGATCTATTTACGGAGATGCAGAAGAATGTCATAGACATATTGGGGAAGAAATTCATCAGGTGCCCACATTTCATTCAGCAGATAGTGAATGCTACTCACCCTTTCATCTAACTAAGTTATCATAGTGATGAAGAAAGATATCTTCACTTACTTATTGGGAGCAAGGGGGAACGAATGGGATGGTACTCATTTCATAAAACTTGGGAGATTTATGGAAGGATATCAGGAAGAGGCACCACAGACTAAGGAAGTGGCCACCCAAGCTAAACAAGCAAGCCCTACAACTTCTATTCCTGAAGGTACACCAGAGAGCTCATAGCCAGTGGGTATGTCTATCGATGCTAAGATAGATTCTATGTTTAGTTCTGGGAGCGAGACTGATAACGACCAGATTGGGAACGTGTCATATGTTCTGCAAGAGCATCCCAGAGTGCAAGAAACTCCACCCAAACTCATTGTTGAGGAACATGATATTGATTTCATTCATGAAGATTTACCTACTTCTAGGAGAAGGAAGAAGAGAATGGCTAGGAGAGTAGGTGAAATTCCATATGCGAGGGGTAGAGGACGAGGCGTGTTATGAAAACGTCGGACCCTGTGACCACTGTGTTGATAGATGAGGAGGTGACTGTATCTAAGACTCCAGTCACAGTTAATAAGGCTACACCAACAGAGACACCAATGATTGTTACATAATCAACTACTGTAACATCATCTACTTTGTCTACTACTGATGATGTGTTGAGTACACCCCCAAGAGATCATGGGAATGAAGTGTCTGTTTGTATTTAAGACTTTCTTAACACCCCTCCTGAGCATGGACACAATGCTAGTACTTCAACAAGTTTACCTACATGTATTACACTTGACGAGTATGTGCGTACATTAGAGAGGGAGATGTTAGAGAAGACACAGATAATGGATGATGTGCAAAGATAGTTGATTGAGAAAGATGAGAGGATCAAGAGTCTTAAACATTAACAAAACTTTATATTTAGCTTTGTTCAGATTATAGAGAAGAATTTAAGAGATCTCACTTTTCGTGTGCACTTTTCATCGTCACAACAACATGCCACGGAAGTTGGAGAATCCAGTGGATAGCAACTGCTGATCCCATACTTGCTTAAGATCCTATTAACACTATAGAAGCATGATGTTGATCCTATTGTTGCAGAAGGGACAACAAAGACTTCTAATGTTGATCAAGAGCCACTTATCACTGATCATTCTATGGCTACTGAGGATCAACCTATAGTTTTTACTGGAGAGGAGTTTGTAGAGCCTAAACATGATGTTCCTATTCTAAGCCTAGTACAGGATGATGATTATTTAGATCTTGTTGATTATGCATCTAGTGATGAAGAAGAGGCTAGTAATGATAAAGACGATGATGGTGACGATGGTGATGATGGTGATGATGGTGATGAGGGTGATGATAGTAAGAAGAATGATAAAAATGATGATGGTGATGATGATGATCAAGGAGGAAATTTGGGTTCTACAGCTGGTGCTTCAGGGCCGTCGGGTGCTGACAATGTCTCCGGACCAAGTCCCGATGATACCACCGAGTATACACCATTAGATCTAGTTGTTGAAGAAGCTTATAAGAGAAAGTTTTATACTTTCCAACAGAAGATCATTGCTGAGGAGTCTGAAGAGACTTTGGAGTGTTTGATAAATTAGATGAAGCCATAGACTGCACTGACATATTTGGAAACAGTCTTAAGGACTTGTATTCAGATATATTGATTAAAGAAGGGGAGATCATTAGAGGCTCGAGCAATCAGCAAAGGACTGACGAGACAGCTAATCTTACTAGTCAAAGTGTTGTACGTAAGGTCGGGAACTTTACCATTGCTACTCCTCCTCCACCACTTTATATTCATACGCTGAGACATTCAAAACCTTTCACAAGGTACGGAAACTCAGAACCTATCAGTAGATGGGCATACGATGCAGAAAAGAGGCTATATATGATCAAGCAAAAGGGTGGTGCTATTGAGTATTATTAGGACGAATATGATTTCCACACACTTAGAGCGTCAGATCTATATGCTATGGGTCATGTTTCATTCTTTAACTCGAGTAACTATAGCAAAGGGAATTGCATCAGGAGTATGATCTGGAGACAAAGCAAGACCAATTTCAAATACTTCAAGACAACCAAATCCAAAGTTATTGAAGATGAGACACATATGGATCCTGCGACAAACAAACCAATTAAGATACGAGTTTTCAAGCATTCGAGATATGCAAGAAAGATCCCTATACACGCTCCTGTGCCAGTTAACAACTTGTCTAAGCTAATGTGGTAGAGTTATGAAAAGGAGATAGGGCATGCATTGATAGATTGTGGATAAAGATTACCGTGTCATCGACCCTGTGGATTTGCTCAAGTTTGAAAAAGAATATTTGATGAGGTTACAGGCGTGAAAACATCAAGTCGCGCGTGTTAGTCGTGCGAGAACTTCTAGCTTAGTATAAATAGGATTTTTGTAATGTGTCTTAGTAGCTTTTTGTCATTTCCTGATTTCACACTCATTGTAATAGTTTCCAAGTCAAAGAGCAGTACATTAAAATTTATTAACATTTGTATTTGTATTCTTCAATTACTATTCAATCTTATTCCGTGATGTCAACATTCCGCATTTTCATCAGAAGATCGATCATTGTAATGTGCTAATCCTTACACAAACGTTGAAGTGGTGAAGTCTATAAGGGGTTATTATCTCACATTGGAAAACTAATAAATCTTGACTGGATTTATAAGTGGTAGTTTCCATGGGAATATGTTCCTACATGGTTAGGAACATCTAGTAGTTGCTAAATGGGTACTTCTAACCCAACATGTGCCCAGGCCTAGGACCATGTCACCCCCCCCCCATTGAGCAGGACTGGTTGTGACTGACTGATATAAACATTAGCGAAAACAATAAATAATACTTATATCAAATCCAGGTCTAAAGTTTTATAGCCTATGTGTCATTCATTCAATTCAAATTATCCAATTAAATATTGTCTAAGCCCAAATACATATTTTAAAAAATTGTCTTTAACTTTGATTAATAAACAGGGGGTGGCTAAATCTCCAAAGGTCCAACTAGGTTGGCTCCAATCCATGATCACCTGTTAAAAAATACACACTTAAAATCATCAACATAATGTTGATGAGCTCATAAGTTTAAGACACGTGACATATCATAATTTACAAATTAATTAATAAAACTATTGGTGCACTAAAGAATGTATATAATCAAACATGGATTGGGGTGACCCTCCCAAATGCTAAAACATCCCCTAACCCATACCCCTTATTGTTATGGGCTTATGTGTGCCCTGCTAAGAACTATTAATCTGCACTAGGTTATGACACAACAATTATTGAATCTCAATGGGGGGTTTCCTTGTCATAAGAGCACATTGTGTGTGGAGGATTCCCCATATAATACTATTCACAAATCATCCTTATGAAGTTAATGATTGTGCTAACGTTTAGGGACAAAAGCAGTAACTATTGCCCCATAAAAGTACTTTTATAAGTATGGATTCTACCCCCAAAATGATTTAAGTAAAAAGGGGGGTTTTAAGACTCGCGTTAGCTTGTTCTTGTGGTAACTATTTGGGATCCAGAGTGCTACTGACCGACAAGGTTCCTAAGTTTATTTCATATGTATTAGTTTCTCATAATAAGCCATCTAAGCCCAACCCATGAGTTTTAGATTTTCCTTACATGAGTTGGTGGTTTTAGTACGTATATGTAATTTGATTTTAGTCTTTGAGTTTTGAAGTCTTGACTTGGGATTTGTTTAAGTATAGGTTAACATGGATGGGACAGGTTTATACTAACAAGAACTTCCTCTTTGCTTAGTAACTAGTGAATAAAGAACCTAAGTTAGATACTTACTATCATAACACAAATATTTTGAGGAAATATAAATATAAAAATTGTTTTTTCAAAGTATTCACTTGATTAATCTGGTGTAACAAAGTGTTACAATCAGCAGATACAATTAAATGGCTAAAAAGCTTGTCTCCACTATAAAAGTATGATAACCTTTATACTAAGAAATCTAAACGAAAAGCATAAACAATTCTATGTTCAGAGTTTACATCATACAGATAATCTATGTATCGGAGTTGGCAGCTTCAGTACTATTTTGTCTCCAAAAGGTGAAACACAGCAGCCGTCAACACAAACAATCTTGTTAAGAGTAGCAATCGATCAGCAGGTAATGGAGTTCATTACTGATCGGTAGTTGATCAACGTATGCTGATCGGCAGACATTAAGCATATGTAGTTAGGCAGTTGCTTTAGCATATGTTGATCGGCAGTCATTCAGCATAAGCACTAGTAATGGATTCTACACTTGGCCTGATTCGGCAGTTGGCAGAATGTGCTGAAGTCCTGAGTTTTCAGTATCTTCATCCTTCATAATTCAACAAATTTCCCTTAGGATGATGCTATCGAAACTCTATGCTTTAAGCATTCTAATCAGTAGAAGGTCATACATATATCCTTTTCTATCTCTTGATAGGTTGTCAAGAGGTAGATTCACCAAATCCTTCATGTTGTGTCGAGAGAGTCTGAACAGATCATACTATTTAACTTCAAATTTCCTGGCACCAGTATACGTCAGAATGAAGGTATTAGATGAGGAATTGTAGCTCCAATAGGTGATTGGGTCATGAATGTTCAATGGATTCATATGCATTACTTCTTCTTCTTTCCTTTGCTCGGCCTTGTTTCTAAACTTTATCTTTAGAATAGCATCCATAGAGTTGTAATTGTCTGACATGTCTTCATTTTCAGAGATTAACTTGCCACATTCTCTTTAAATCTTCAAGGCTAAGTTTCAAAACATCTAATTCAGATAAAAAGAAAGATTTTGACTTGTTATTTCTTTTATAAAGAACCCTTAGTTTTGAAATCAGAATCCCATTTGATGATGGTGTCATCATTCTTTGAGTCTTCTTTTTCCTCAGCTTCTGAGAGTTCTTCTCCATCTGGATTATTCAACCCATGTCTGATTCTATCAGCAACATTAGTGATGATCACAGCATCTACTAATCCTTCAGATTGACTCCGAGTAGAGGAGTTAGCTATTTCAGAAGCTTGTTGGACTTGTGGACAATCATGCTTAGTGATTTGAGCTGGTGGAGAAGTAGCAGCAGGTGATTGAGGTTGGTAGCTGGGTTTGGCAGATGGAGTGGTTTTGGCAGTTTCAGATTCTGGTTTATTTCTTTCTTTATTTTGAAGCTTTCCTTGACTTTTCTAGATGGGAATTGTAAATTCTCATTAGTACATTGTCCACTTCTCTTACCTCAGAATCATTGCTCAGATTCCTTAGTCTTAGCCTAGTCAAGTCAGCTATCTTAAACCGGTTGAAGCACACCAGTTGGTTCCTTGAGTAAGCCACTATTCTAGCTGTTGATATTGAAAGGATCTAAGATCTAGTTTGATCAATTAGGTTATGATTTGCAGCGGAATAGTACTATAATTAGATGAAATTTAAGCAAGAACAAGATGAATATTCAATCAAACAGTAACGGTTATAGAGAGAGAAAGTTTTCTGCAAAAGAGAATGTTCTCATTCATTCATAAGCTTCGGTGATTACAAATTAGGTCAACTTTCCTTTTATAGAGGAAAGATGACGTCAACAGATGTCACCTGATAGTGACATCTAACCGATTACACAAACAACTGAAAATAACTAAAACTACTGAAGATGTCCACAACAGCTGAGGACATCTTCTTACAATAAAAGCTTAAGTACCAGCTAATTCTACAACTACTGAAACTACAACATCTGAAGTGTAAGCTCTTCAGACGTTTTACATTTACTAAACTACTGATTACAATCTACTGAAAATATAAAGACAACTACTGAAAGTAAACCATCATAACTACTGAAGAGTACTTCTTCAGCTGTTGTGACAATCTCTGAGTACTTGGTCTTTAGACTTTATCTTCAAACTCTGTCTTCAAACTTTGTCTTCAGCTTTTGTCTTCAGACTTTGTCTTCAACTTTGCCTTCAGACTTTGTCTTCAGACTTTGCCTTCAGACTTTGTCTTCAGACTTTGTCTTCAGACTTTGTCTTCAGACTTTGTCTTCAGACTTTGTCTTCAGACTTTGTCTTCAGACTTTGTCTTCAGACTTTGTCTTCAGACTTTGTCTTCAGACTTTGTCTTCAGACTTTGTCTTCAGACTTTCTCTTCAGACTTTGTCTTCAGACTTTGTCTTCAGACTTTGTCTTCAGACTTTGTCTTCAGACTTTGTCTTCAGACTTTGTCTTCAGACTTTGTCTTCAGCTGATGTAGTCTTCTTCAGTTGTTATGATGTCTGTGGGACTTAAAGGTTTTTCTGATCTGGCTCATTGGTTCTTTTCGTCCAACAAACTCCCCCTGAACCAATGCAGCCAAAACCTGTAAGTTTATTGGAGTCCCACTTATTAGGCAAAAATATTGTCTTTTTCTTCTGGATCAGCTCAGAAGTGACCAATATAAGCACAGGCCTGGGAAGAGGTTTCAGAAGATTTGATTGGCAAGGGATGGATGGGAACTCTGTCTTGGGGAATTGGACACAGAGTTGTTTCCCCATCCATGAAACCTACTTCCCTATAATGAGTCTGTAAGACTCTCGAACATAGGCCTCAAGGAAGACAATTTGTTCTTCCAGGGTGAGTTCTTCAGCTTCTCCTTCAAAGAAAAACTCTGGCCCATAGTACTTAGATAAGTACTTAACATGTTTCCCATTCTTTAGCTCCACAGTTGTTATTTCTCTGTATGCAAACTCATCAGGATGATTACCTTCAAGTAACAACTGGAGCTCATTGCTTCTGACTTCTTCAAGCCTCTTGTAGATCAACCCCTTCTTCACCATTTTGTTTTCCAGTAAAGTTTATGGGGTCAGATTAGACTTGTAGGCTCTTTTGAAGTCTTCTAAGATTTCCCAGGGTGACACTAATGGCCAGCATTATCACTGCATCTACAACCTTCCTTACTTAACCATTGTATTTTCTTGGGATGCTCTTCTTGTGGAATCTCTCACTCACCCTGGGATCAGGCCAAATTCCAACTCTCTCTTTCTGATACTGAAATGTAAATCAGAGTGCATACAACCTCTGAGCATGTTTCCTCATAGTTTGTATCGATGTAGATTGAGGAAACTCTTTATCAACCAGACTCAACGATTGCTTATCATGTTGTTTGTGATGTTCTTCTTCTTCAAGCTTTACTTTTACCATTTTCCTCTGGATGGCAGGTGTGATTGGTGTTGGTTGACTCCTGGCCTCAGGCATCTTTGTTTTAATAACAGCTGAAATGGGCAGCCTATCTTCCTCATCATCTTCTTCTTCTTCTTCTTGAAGCCTCAACACCCTTCTCTTCCTCTTGGGTGCATCATCAACAGTTGTTTGTATTGGTTTCTTAGGTAAAGGAGTTGGTTTTGTGGGTTGTGATGTTGGTTGTTCTGGTGTGGGAGATTGTACAGGCTGCTCTAGCATCTTAGTTGTAAGTGAGGCTTTGGAGTACTTTGCCATATCATTCCTTTTCCCAGTACCAGCTTCATCAAAGGCTTCTATGACCAATCCTTTGCTAAATACTTCAGACGAACATAATTTGTTGGTTATCTCTAAAATACTGTCCCTGGCCCATGATTTCACTTCAAGAATTGATCTCCCCAAATACTTTGATATGAACCTAACCATAGCTTCCAGACTTTCCTGTTCTTTCTCACTATTGCTAGCCCATCGATGCTCAATCTCTTGTATTTCCAGCCTTCTGATCTCAGAGTCAAGTTTGGCAGTGTCGAATCCTTGTCTAAAGAGTTGATCAATGATTTTATCCATTGATCTGCTATGTTGCTCATCAGCTTCTTTAATCAGTTCCTCTAACTTCTTCTCATCAGGAGTCTTTTCATCACCCTTCTTTTTCTTGTAAGTAATATGGAAGTCCTTGTCCTTCTCTTTCTCAATCTCCTTTTCCTTTTCTATCTCTTTCTCTTTTCTTTCTCATTCTTCTTTTCCTCTTCAACTCTCTTCCTCTTGTTTGTTTTCACTACCTTAGACTCCCCCTTTTTGGTTGCGTTGGGTTCAAGGGTGTGAATGGTAGAAAATATTTTAGTGACTGCATCATAAACTAGGGTTTGAATATTTGAGGAAAGCCTCTTATCAAGAGCTTGATGGACAAAGTCAGTGATGATGGGAGTGATGAGAGGCAGGGAAGATTTAAAGACAGCAACCATTTGCTCAGAGCAGTTCTGTCTCTGAGAAATGGTGCCAGAAATAGAGGCTGGTGGCTGATTTATTGTGAGTGGCTCAGTATGTGGGAGACCTTCAGAAGAAGGTGCCATCTGTGGGTTAATGTGGGCAGATGGAATTGATTCTTGAGACATTTTGGCAAGCAGTTCTTGTAGTTTGCTTACCTCAGCCTCTAGAATGGTGTTGTGGGCGAGAACAACATAGAAAAAGCCCAGGTCATCATCAGTGGTTGCTGAATCATCTGACCTCCTGTTTTCATAAGGATGAACGTGTGCTGAGTGTGGATCAGTATTCACATGTGCCCCTTGATCTTGGTACTGGGGACTTCCTACCTCAGGATTATGCCTTTCATCGGCAGTTTCCTCTGGTGAGGTCTTAGAAATGTTACCAACTTCAGCCTGTTCATGTGCTGAAGCAGGAGAAGTGGCAGACTCACCAGAAGTTCTAATCTCCTCCTCCATATGGGGAGATTGAACTGTGTAAGCCCTGTGCTGTGGGTTATCAGCAACACTAGAATCCTCCCCCTCAACTGTTGAGGTTTTCCCAGTTGTAATAGGTTTCTGGGGAGGGGTTGGAGTGTTTAACTGACTCAGCACTTTTGCAATGATATAAGTTGGGCTTTGTGGGGTGGTTTCAGTAGGAGATAGGTGTGAAGCAGATTGCCCCTGGGGGAGTGGTGCTCTTCAGTGGCAACCTTCTCAAATGAGAGAGGTTCCAGTAATATGGCATCCCCAGAAATGGTTGCTTCAAGATCCTGTTGAGAGGATTCCTGAGCGGTTATGGTTGGTGGAGTCTGTATAACTACTGGTGGATTACTACCAGCAGTTTCTTCCTGCCTTGGTGCTACAGGGGCATCCTCAGGGGACCCAACTCCCTGAGTAGCCTTTTTGGGCTTTTTAGATTTTGGCTTGGAGGGGACTTTGGATCTGGAGGATGAGGTTGTGGGTTCCCGCTGCTTGGGTTTTAGCAGCTTGGCAGCCTCTTTGAGTCGTGTGTTCGAGTTGTGCCTGGAGTATACTTCAGGCAGAACTGCCACAGCAGGGACTCCTAGGCCAACAAGGCCGTCAGATTTTAATTGATTTTCAATAATGGCCATAAAAAACCTTGGATATAATATCCATCTGTTAGCCACAGGTTTCAATACCAGATCTTTTAATTCTAAAAATATAATTTCAGAAAAAATTAAGCATTGGCGTTCAAGGATTGAATACAATACCTGTTGCCACCTAGAAGACACTTGATCCCATGAGGAGGTCTTGGGGGCAAGGCAGACGTTGACCATGTGGAAGATTAGGCGTTCAGGGTCATGGAAGTGCTTCTTCAAAATTGTGATAGCACTTAGGTCGCCTTCGTTCCCATTGTTGATAAAGGATAAATCAGTGGTACCCTTAGGGTATTCGGTGATGAAGTCGGCATCATTCAGATTTAGGGTTTTCCAAATGATATCAGAAGTGACAGCCACCTTCTTCTGATTGACAAACGACTGGAGAGCGATCTTGCCATCATTCTCACCAGTTGTGAGTGTGACGTTTGTCCAGAATTGTTGTAGGGTTTCTAAGTATATGGTTGGGTTCAGAAGAAAGGTTGTTTGGTATTGAGATTCAACCATCAGATCGATGGCGTGATCAAACTTGTTCCAGAAGGCTGATTTGGTGAGGTAAGCGACACAGTTATGGCAGGGTTTGAGTTGCATGGTCGCCATTAATGCAGGAGGGAAGTTCTGAGAATTTGAATAATAACGTTCTAAGAATGAAAAGTTCTGAAGTTAGGGTTGGTATTTATAGGCTATGAAACGGCTGATTGAAAACAACTGAAGGTTTTGGTGTTAGTCATCAGTTGTTTGAAATGACTGAGGACATGGTTTTAACCTTCAGATGTTGTAAACGACTGAAGACTTGGTGTTTGTCATCAGTAGTTGGAAACTACTGAAGACTTGGTTTTGGCTTCAGTTGTTTTGAAAAGAAACAGCAGTTGTTTGAAATAGCTGAAGAGTAAAGTTACTCATCAGTTGTTGTTGTCAATTCACAGGTTTCAGTTGTTTCATTCTAACCTCAACATTTACTCATTAGACTTTGTCTGATTTTCAGATGTTTCATTGGTCATCAATTCTTTTGAATATTTATTCATCAGCTCTTCTGAACATTTGTGCAATAAATCTTTTGAAATAAATATTCAGAACTTGTGAACAAATTTTGTCTTCAGTACTTATGCTCAAGATTACACATCAGTACTTTTGGACAAATTTGTTCTTCAATTCCTATCTGTTGGAAATAGGCATCAGTAATTACAACCACATCAGTAGTTGTAACTACATCAGTTCTTTTCAACAAATAATGTACTTCAGTACTTTTAAGTATTTTATTCTTTAGTCTTTATAACACTTCAGTAGTGTTGAAAACTGTTAAAGACAAGATAACTTATCAGTACTCATTTTTGACTTTTGTATACTAATGCTCATCAGTACTTGTGATCTGAGAGTGTCAGTATTAGTAAATTCATTCCAGCTGCAGCATACCAAGCCTTAGCACCATATTTTGAAAAGTTGCACTGTCTAAAGGCTTAGTAAATATATCTGCAAGCTCATCAGCACTAGGAACAAACTTTGGATCAATCAGACCCTTTTCATAACAATCCCTGATGAAATGATGTCTGATCTCAATGTGTTTGGTCTTAGAATGTTGGACTGGATTCTTAACAATACAAAGAGCTAAAGCACTGTCCATCAGTAATGGAGTCTTAGTCTCTGTAATGCCATAATCTAGTAATTGATTCTGAAGCCAGAGTACCTGAGATGTACAACTTACAGTAGCAATGTACTCTGCTTCAGCAGTGGATGTAGCAACTGAAGTTTGTTTCTTACTCTGCCAAGAAAACAAACAATTGCCTAGAAATTGGCATCCACCAGAAGTTGATTTTCTGGTTACTTTACACCCTGCATAGTCACTATCAGAGAAAGCAACTAATTTGCAAGAGTGCCCAGTGGAATACCAAAGTCCTATAGATTGAGTTCCTTTCAAGTATCTAAAGATCCTTTTGACTGCAATCAAATAGGATTCTTTAGGTGCAGCCTGAAATCTAGCACAGACACAAGTTGCAAACATAATGTCTGGTCTAGAAGCTGTAAGGTACATCAAGGAACCAATCATACATCTATAAAGGGTTTCATCAACCGTTTTACCTTTCGGATCAGCATCCAGTTGTGTGGTGCTGCTCATGGGAGTAGAACAGGGCTTACAGTTTTGTAAATCAAACTTTTTCAGAAGATCCTTTGTATATTTTGACTGATGAATGAAAGTTCCATCAGCTCTTTGTTTGATTTGCAAACCTAGAAAAAACTGTAATTCTCCCATGGCACTCATTTCAAACTTTTGTTGCATCAATTTTGTAAATGCATCAGACAACTTTGGATTAGAGGATGCAAAAATAATATCATCTACATAAATTTGAACAAGTAGCTTATGCTGTCCTACTATCTTTATGAACAAAGTTTTATCTATGGAGCCTCTAGTGAAATTGTTTTGAAGAAGAAAATTAGACAGTGTTTCATACCAGGCTCTAGGAGCTTGTTTTAACCCATACAGAGCCTTATCAAGCTTATACACCCAATCTGGATGTTTATTATCCTCAAAACCTGGTGGTTGACACACATAAACCTCTTCTTTTATTTTTACCATATAAGAATGCACTTTTGACATCCATTTGAAAAACTTTAAGATTATGGAAAGCAGCATAAGCTAAGAACAATCTGATTGCCTCCAGTCTGGCTATAGGGGCAAAGGTTTCATCATAATCAATACATTCTTCTTGTGAAAACCCCTGTACAACCAGTCTGGCCTTGTTCTTGACAATTTGACCTTTTTCATCAGTTTTATTCCTAAACACCTATTTAATGCCTATTGCACACTTACCTTGGGGTAGAGGAACCAGCTCCCACACTTACTGCTTTTTAAACTGAAGAAGTTCAAGTTGCATGGCTTCAACCCATCCATTGTCTCTTAATGCAACATGATAGTTCTTTGGCTCTTGCTAACTGAGGAAAAAAGCATAGAAGCAGAAATTGGATAACTGACTTCTGGTTGAAACTCCAGCATTGATATCACCAATGATTTAAGACATTGGGTGATTCTTCAGCTCTTGATAGATAATAAGATCTGTGCAAGTGTTTGTAGGAGATTCAACAGCAACAGATGTTGATTCAGACTCTTGAAACAATAAAGGAGATGGCAATTCAAACGAAGTAGATGATTCAGAGATCTCATCAGCATTTGTTGTATATGGAGCTGCTGAAGCTACAAGAACATTAGGTTTAGATGACTCAGGCAGTTGAGCACTAAACTTGAAAAGGTGAGTACTGGCATCATCATCATAATCAGCACCACCAGATGAAGAACTGTTTGTAGGAGGTGATGGATTTTCAGGAACTACAACAGCTGAAGACTGATAAGGAACATATTGCAGTATGTCCAAATCAAATAGCTCCACAAGGTTTTGTGGGATTTTGTCCTTTGGAGATTCATTAAACTTCATATGCAAGGTCTCTTCAATTATCTTTGTTCTGCAGTTAAAAACTCTATATGCCTTGTAAGTGGATGAATACCCAATAAAGTACCCTGCATCCACCTTTGATTCAAACTTCTGAAATGGATTCTTTTTGTTGAGAATGTAACAGGGACACCCAAATGCTCTAAAGAATGAAATCAGAGGGGCCAAGTGATGTAACACTTCATAAGGAGTCTTCATCAACCGCTGATTTACTAAAACTCTATCTGCACATAGCAAGTTATGTTGAGAGCTTCTGCCCAAAAGGTCAGTGGCAAACCAGAATCAGCCAACATTGACCTGGCGGCTTCAATAAGTGTCATGTTCTTTCTTTCCACCACTCCATTTTGTTCAGGAGTTCTTGGAAAGCTATACTGCCTCTTGATTCCCTTAGACAAGTAGAATTCATCAAGTGTGTGGTTTCTAAATTTTGTGCCATTATCACTCCTCACACACTTGACTGGAAGGGAGTACTGTTTTTCCACATACAACACAAAGTATATTATGGTTTTTACAGCTTCATCTTTTGAATGCAAGAAGAAAGTCCATACAAATCTGGAGTAATCATCCACAATAACCAGACAGTATTTCTTCTTTGCCATGCTCATCACTCTTACTGGACCAAAAAGATCCATATGCAGTAATTGCAAGCAGGCAGTAGACTTTGGCTCTTCTATTGGAGGAAATGATACTTTGTGTTGCTTCCCTTTTAAACAAGCAGAGCAGTTGTCATCACATTTGAACTCCTTCACTGGTAAACCTCTCACTAAACCATGAAGGATCAGCTGGTTCATGTTTTTAAGATTCACATGACCAAGCCTTCTGTACCATAGTTTAGATTCCTAAGAAGAGGCCTTGGAGAACAGGCAAGGATGGCCTTTTAGATCAATTTTCTTTGATAAGTCTAAGGCATATACTCTTCCTGTCCTGTTGGCCTTCAGGAGAGTATGTTCATCCAGTACCTTGTCAATCAAACTCAGAACTTTGGAAGACAGAATCTTGCAGTTCTGACTAGTGAAAAGGGCAACATGACCTTTATCACACATCTGACTGACACTCAAGAGGTTGTACTTGAGATTCTCCACATGGTTGACATCATCAAACCTTATTTCACCATTGGAAACAAAGCCTTTACCAATGATGTAACCTTTAGCATCATTACCAAATGAAACAAATCCCTTCTTTCCATAAGAGTAGTCATTAAGAAGAGAGCTGCTCCCTGTCATATGCATGGATCCTCCACTGTCCACATACCAGATGCTTCTTTGGTTTGCTGAAGAACCCTGTATTTGTCAAAAGAAATTAGTTAGTTTTTTAGACCCAAACCATTTTGGTTTTGGGTCTGTTCTCATCAATAGATTTTACACTAACTGGTTTGTCATGATTAATAGCCTGTGGAGGTGGAGATGGTGTGGAAAAGGATTCCTTTGATTTTGGCTTGGTTTTCCTTTTCTGCGGTTTAATCACAGGTACATCTATTTGGTTGACTCTCCCTAACAGATGTTGAACCGTTATAACAAGTTGTGTCTGATTGTTTGCTAAAGCCTTCAGTTCATCAGACACATCAGTTCTTGTTTTTGATTAGTTCCTGTGTTTCACCATTTCCTCACTTTTGAAAGACACAGACTTGGTCTGGTATTTTGGTATTCCATGATGAATCCATTGAACACCTTCAGCTGTTTCATGATAAACCCCTTCCTTCTTTTTGAATTTCGGTATGGATTTTGGGTTTTTAGGTTGAGATGTCTCTGGTACAAACTTGGTTACAAATTCATCTTTCATTTTATTAATTTTCTTTTTGATGTTCTTATCTTTGTTGAATTTGGAACCCTTTCTGTACCGGCATTCATCAGTGAGATGATTGAATAAGCCACATATTTCACATGGCTTTTTCTTCATCTTCAGTTGATCAACTGCTGAAGAAGATGAAACTACTGAAGGTTTGTTCTTCAGTACTTTCTTCCTCTCAGTACTTATGTTAAATACTGATGGATTCTTAACTACTAAAGATTTGTTCTTCAGAAGTTTTCTATCAGTACTTTTGACTTCCTGATAGACTCTTCAGCAGTTGTCAAACCATTTTTGCTTTCAGTGGGTTTGGTTTGTTCTTCAGGTGTTATGACTTGCCCTTCAGTACTTTGATTACTTTATGAGACAACACCTGAAGTGATCAACTTTCTCCTATTAATGTGTTGGTCAGCATTGGGACCATCAGCTGCTTGATTTGCTAAGGTGCTAATACTGACTTCATCCTCTGATTTTGGTTCATTACCAGAGGGTGAGACGCATGATGATGTGGATTGGTAATTGCTTTCTCCTTCATATTCTACTTCTAATTTGGGAGTAAAATCTGTAGGAGGAGTAGTGTGATTATAACCAACCCCAAACTTCACATTTGAAGTTGTTTGTTTGTTGAGAAGCATTTCAAATCCCTTGCATGATATTACCCAGCGTTCACACTCTACCTGGGTAGCTGCAAGTGTTTCTTTGAGATCCTTATATTTCTCTAAGATGACCTCTACCTTTGCCTTTTCATCAGTGATTTGGCATTTTAATTTATAAATCTCATCATCTTTTTCATTTAAAACCGACTCAAACTCAGCTTTTCTTTTGGAAATCACCTTCTCTAGCTCAAGATTTTTATTGATTAAAGCTACATTTGCTTCTCTAATTGAGGAAAGGTAGCTATGCATGACTCAGAACACAAATTGGCCTTAGCCACTAAAGATACCTGTGGTACCTGTGATGTTGAAGCATTTGAGCATGAACCATCAGTAGACTCCAGGGCCATAAGAGCAAGATTTCCAAAAGGGTTTTCACCACCATGTTGACCAGCACCAGGAAACAGTTGTTCATGATAACCAAAAGATCATCTGGTAAGCTGCTCCAGTCAACAACTCCAGGGGTGAAAAAGCTTTGTTATGGTTGAGATTGAGATTGTTGATTTGATTGAGATGGTTGAGGCTCAGGTAGGGCAGGTGGTTATTGAGCTGTGGGTACTTGAACCTGACTAGACTGAGGCATGTAAAAACAAGGGTAAGGATATGGCATAGGACCTTGAGGGAAAAAATATGCAGGAGATGATTGAGCTTGTGAAGGATGACCAGAACTGGTGGAATGTTGCCCTTTGTTTTGTGAGCTATTGCTTGGGAAGGTCACAAAGGGTGCAGATGAGTTTGATCCAGATGATCTACACTCTCTTGCAAAGTGTCCAAGTCTATGGCACTTGTGACACCTCAACTTACTCTTGTCAAAACCAACCTTGGTTTTTCCAGAGAGACCTGGGAATTTCCGACCAGTCCTTTTGTAAAACTTTTGAGATTTGATATTGATCATTGCCATTTGGCTCAAAATATCCATCTCTTCCAGATCATCATCTGGAATTCCTTTCAAATCATCCATCAAAAAGCACAAATTATCATTGCTACCACCTGAATTACTATCAACACCAACAAAAGCATGTTCTCCACTATTTGAAAAGAAATCTATATGCTCATCATAGGAACCTTCTGATGCAGCATTAACTGACTCCTGACCGACCAGTGTAGTGTTTCCTGGTACAAAGTCATCAGTGAGCTTCCTAGATGAAGACAGTTTCCTTTTCTGTTCTATCTCTCGTTCAAATGTCAATAGTTTCCCATGAAGTTGGGTGAGAGATAGAGTGTCCAGATTTGCACTGGAGCATAGGACAATAGTATATGTGTCCCATCTCTCAGGCAGGGATCTGAGGAATCTGTTGTTCATCTGGTTGTTTGAATATTCATGTTTAACCATTTTCAACTCAGATATCAAACAGGAAAATCGCTCAAACTGCTGGGTCAGAGACTCACCCTTTCTATGAGAGAATGTCTCATATTGCTGAGCAAGGATCTCTCTAGTGTTCACTAAAACCTCATCAGTTCCTCCAAATTGTTCCTTCAGAGCAACCCAGAGGTCATGCGCAGTTTCATGATGCATAAGCCCTGAATAGATTTCATTTGGCAGTGCTATTGCCAGAATTCCATAGGCTTTAGCATAAATTTCAAACAGTTTTAGATCCTTATCCGACTACTGCTCTGGTTTCTGCGGAACTCTCTCATTTTTTTCCGGAAGACTCACCATAGGCTTGTATGGTCCATGCACCACGGATTTCCAACATCCTAAACTATTGATAGACAGGTGATGGAGCATACGTCGTTGTCATATGTTATACTCACTCCTAACAAGCATCGGAGGCTTTGTTGAGGAGCCAGTATTGTGAGAATCATTAGTTGGTGTAACCATTTTCACAGATTCAAACATATTCAATGTAATTTTAACAGATCTAGCTCAAAAACTTAACAATTCTGTTTTAAACACGTAGAACCTCAAATTAATTCACCGGAAGCAACAGAAAATCAAACTCTATAACAAATTCTTGCAAATTTGCTAATTCGATCAAACTTAGATATCAAAAGAGCAGTTTCAATGATCAATTGTTAAATCGATCAATGATTAACCAGCTCTGATACCATTTGAATGGATCTAAGATCTAGTTTGATCAATTAGGTTATGATTAGCAGCGGAATAGTACTATAATTAGACAAAATTTAAGCAAGAACAAGATGAATATTCAATCAAACAGTAACGGTTATAGAGAGAGAAAGTTTTCTGCAAAAGAGAATGTTCTCATTCATTCATAAGCTTCAGTGATTACAAATTAGGTCAATTTCCTTTTATAGAGGAAAGATGACGTCAACAGATGTCACCTGATAGTGACATCTAACCGATTACACAAACAACTGAAAATAACTGAAACTACTAAAGATGTCCACAACAGCTGAGGACATCTTCTTACAATAAAAGCTTAAGTACCAGCTAATTCTACAACTACTAAAACTACAACATCTGACGTGTAAGCTCTTCAGACGTTTTACATTTACTAAACAACTGATTACAATCTATTAAAAATATAAAGACAACTACTGAAAGTAAACCATCACAACTACTGAAGAGTACTTCTTCAGCTGTTATGACAATCTCTGAATACTTGGTCTTCAGACTTTATCTTCAAACTCTGTCTTCAGACTTTGTCTTCAGCTTTTGTCTTCAGACTTTGTCTTCAGACTTTGTCTTCAGACTTTGTCTTCAGCTTTTGTCTTCAGACTTTGTCTTTAGACTTTGTCTTCAGACTTTGTCTTCAGACTTTGACTTCAGACTTTGTCTTCAGACTTTGTCTTCAGCTGATGTAGTCTTCTTCAGTTGGTATGATGTCTGTGGGACTTAAAGGTTTTTCTGATCTGGCTCATTGGTTCTTTTGGTCCAACAGATATATTTATGAAGTATGTATTCTTTCTCTGATCATATTCCCACTCCACTATTGGATCATGTTCTTATAGTGGAGTTTAAGGAATTCTTCACCAGGATCAACTTTGATTAAGGTTAGTACTTTATGAAGCAGCACTTTAAATTCATCATTTTTGCATCCAAAAATGCTAAAGTACTCATCTATTTGCTCAAGAATGTCAAGGGGCAAATCAAGTACCTTATTTCATGATCATAGTACATGATTTCTCCATTTGATCTCGTGACATCAAATTTCTTCATTTGAACAAGATACCTAGCAGCCACTACCTTTGTTCCTTTGAGTATCTTCACCTTTACTTCTGTATCAACATCCTTGCTTTTATATTTTCTTCAGTGCTCTTTTCTTCTTTGTAAGGATGGTAGAGATGGGTTGTTTATCATCAGAGGTTGTTGATGTAGAGTCAGGGGATGCTGAAACTTAGTTAGCAGATAGGAAGACCTTTGAGTAACCTTCTTTGTTCAGGCATGTTGTCTTTCATATTCCTCCCTAACTTTTTCAAATTTAGGAGCTCTCCAGCAGCAATCCTTTTCTTAAAACCTTTGATATTAAGATAAAGAGTTGACATACTCATTGGTCCTACTTGTCTAACAGAGAAACCATAGTATTTGAGAAATTACTTCATCTATTGCTTGTCCTTGAACTCTTGTTAAACATTTTATACTTTCCTCTTCTTTGATCCAGTCCTCTTTCTTCTAGCTGACTCGACTGCTTTCTCCATCTCAGTATAAGTTGTAGCTATTAGCTTAGATTTGATCTCTAGAGTGCTCTACTTTATGATCTCATCAAAGTTGTATCCTTTCCACTCAAGTTGAGCTGCTACAAGGCACTTTTCTTCATATTTTTTTCTCTTCACAAAGGAGATCATAGGTTTGGTTTGATAGATGTAGCTATTGAAGCCTATAGAGTTACTGTTCTTTGAGTGTTTTTGGTAGATGGCCTTGATGACTTAGATGGCACCTTCCTGACAGCTTTAGCCTTTGGCTTAGGAGCTTTTGATGTTGTTCTACTAGGTTCACCTATTAGGTCTAGAATTTTGTATAGGTTTAGTTCTTGAATCAATCATTGTAATAACTCTTGTACCTTTTCCATCATTATGTATGCAACATATGTGTATAGGTTAACCCATATATTTTGTGTTGCTTTATATGTATATTTGCTATCGAGTCGGGGGTCTCTTTGGAAGCGGTCTCTCTACCTAACAAGATAGAGGAAAGACTCGCCTACACCTACCCTCCCCAGACCCTGCTCATTGAGTGGGATATACTGGGTTTGTTTGTTTGTTTGTTTGTTTGCAAGAAAATCATTAGTCTTGGTCAATTTCCAGAAATTGACCAAGTGTTGGAAACATCTATGGATGAACAAAATGTTCCTCCGTAGATCCTCTGGAACAAATCAAGTACTCCGTGGAACTCCTGCGGAAGCTTTACAACATCACCCTTCAAGTTGATGCAACTCCCAATAAAGACTAACTTGCTACGGATGAACGAGTAAAACAACTACTAAAGACAAGTGTTCCTGTAGAAGAGGAAATCTCCTACGGGGGAACAAAGTTCCTACGGAAGAACAATAATTCCTGTGGAAGACAAAGTCCATGCGGAAGACCAATGATGTACATCAAGTACATCAAGTCATTAGAAGTTAACTCTAAAGTAAAAAAGTCAACATCTATGGATGACTTCTACTTTAATCAGAGAATGTCACATCAGAACATTCTCTGAGTAACTTCCTTACCCTGATAAGGAAGTTATTGTTTCTAAATCAGTAAAACCCTAAGCCTGATTAAAGTAGAAGTCACTGCTGAAAAGTGTTGTTTCTAATCAGAGGATGCGAACCGGTTCCTAATAAGACTTTTTCCTCAGAAGTTGTCTCGGTTATATGGGTATCCCTTTTAGTTTTCTCAATAGAGTGTTGGGAATCCAATTAAAGACTTATAGCTCTGGTGTGGGTTTGCTCAAAAGAAGGAAGAGAAACCTTCTTCTTTCAGCCTTTTCTAGGTATAGCTGACACCTTTGACCTGACTGGGACCCTAGTTTCCAGTCTTGTCTTTTTAGGGAGGTGATTTGGGGGCCTTCACCCTCTCAGTAGAAGATGTAGGGGTTTTCTTATGCTTGTGAGATTTTGAATTTGATGTGGATGGTCTAGGATCAGCAATGGTGGGTGTGTCCATGCTGCCACCCTCATCTCAATGACCCTCGGCATATGACAAAACAAGGGAGTTACCTTTCCTGAAAAAGATTTTGGAGTTGCTTTAAACTTTGATAATATTGTCTTGTTAAAAGTTCCTAGAGCATGAACAACTCCACTAAGTTTTAGTTTATCCCCTAATTCTTCTTGTAAAATTAGTTGTAAGAATCTAAGGTACATTAAAAATTTATATTTTGCAGCAGCATTTACGTTTTTACAAAGATGTTAAAAAATAAAGTTTAAAAACTCAGAACTCTGTTATTTGACTAGACAATGGATAGCCACTATTAAATCCAATGGTATATGGTCCCATCCTCCTGAGTTATTGGATAGACAGTGTACGAAGATATGAAGGATGATTCTCGAGTTATGATATACTAGTGATTTGGTGAAGGTGGATGTCGGGAGGGGTCCTTCATATCCCATCTCCTTGAAGGTGGCACGACCACTTTTTTTGAGAAAAAAGATTCACCATTTGTGTTGTTAAACTTTATATTTTAACGTATTATGGCGCATAATATGGTGACCTTCATCCCTTGCACTATCATAGTGAGGACCTTCACTCCATCTTCCCTTTGTATGGAGCATGTGGTCCAGAGATGTGAGACCGCAGATCATCGAGTCTATTGTGATGGCAAAGGAATAATTTCTATTCTTTATAAATTGAAGAGCAGGATCATAGACCTAATCACCTATGGGTTGAAGTGATGCATTAATGTTGTGGTTTCGACGGAATTATAGGGTTTGAGTTTGAGATTGAAGATGATAATGGTGGGAAACCTTTGATTTTCAAAGTTTTGGATAATAAAAAGATGTGAATTTTAAATTGTTTTACCACCGTAACTATAAAATCAATGGCATGAGATAATGAAACATTCTTTTCAGGTAATTTCTCAAGTGCTACTACATATCAAAAGATGAAAGTGGGATCTACCGGATCTTTTTTCAAAAGCATGTGCTGAATTCATCCTATCCACCGAAACTTCTCATTCGAAGGATACCCGCTTTTCCTAGTTATCTAGCATCTTGCATAATTCAGCGGACACCCAGATATCTACTAATATTTGGCAGATACCCAGATATCTGCTAATATTCGGCAGATACCTATTTATCTGTTGATTTGAAATTTTCGGCAGATACACAGTTTTACCCATTTTATCAAGAAAAACATTTCTTCATAAAATTTTCCAATATCATCAACTTAAATCATTTAATTATTCAAAATTCATCATCACTAGCAGATACAAGATATTTAAATTTTTATCTATCAAAGGCCTTTATAAATAAATTTGCATACTGTTCATTTCTATGCACTTAATTAATTTAATGATTTCCTTTCTGCATAATCTCTAATAAAATGATACCTGATGTCAATGTGCTTTGTCTTTGAATGCTAACCAGGATTGTTGGTGATTAAGATGGCACTGTTGTTGTCAATGTGAATTGGAGTGTTGATGAAGGTTACTCCATAATCTCTAAGTTGAGCTTGGATCCAAAGCACCTGAGAACAACAACTTGATGTAGCAATGTACTCTGCTTCAGTAGTTGAGCTAGAGACATATGTTTGCTTCTTGCACTGCCATGAAACCAATCTTCCCCCTAGAAATTGACATCCTCCTGTGGTGGACTTTTGTTCATATTGCATCCTCCATATTCACTATCTGTATATCCATATAGATTGAACTCAGCACTCTTCGAATACTATAATTCCAACTTATGTTCTCCTTTGAGATACTTTAGAATTCTTTTGGCAACCACTAGATGTGAGACTTTTAGAGCAGCTTGGAATTGTTGGTCCAACATGATCAAAAATCAGTGCAAATGATGAATAACACTCAATAATCCCACTAAAATGAGACTCAAACAACAATCCAAACAATGGTTTTCAAAAAGTAGAACAATGATAACCAAAACCATAATCATAAGAACAAAACAAGACTCAAAGATGATTAACAAAGTGATTTAGCCACAAAGTGAATAAGAACATAATTACAAAGAAGAATATTCGTATTAGGGTTGTGAAAAACATGCACATAAAGTTTGATCATTACAATATATAGGCAGTTTGACAGTTTCGCTAACAGTTTTGCTGTATAGCGAAACTGTCCTAACCACATCTTAGTTTCACCCGATTGCGAAATACAGTTTCGCCTGGTGGCCTAAGTGAGCTAACTACGAGTGAAACAATAGTTTCGGTCATAGTTTTGTTGGGTCAGAGAAACTATACTAAGCACAAAATAAACTACAAAATTACATAATAGAAATAAACTAACATTAAACCTATTACATATATAGCAAAAAGAACCTAACAACAATGGTGAGTCCAACCTACTCTTGATCTTCAATACTCCCCCTAGATTGGACCTCACCAGCTTGATCTTGATCTTGATCTTCTGCTCCAGCCGGTTCACCATCAGCTCCAGCTTTCTTTGATGCTTCTTGTTCAGCTCCAGCTATATTTTCTTCTTCTGCGTGTGCACTTGCTTGAAGTATTTGCTTTGCAAGATCCTGCACATCCATTTAGTTTCGTTAGCTTGTATAACTTTCTTAATTATCTCCTTAAATTCTACTCTCACTCCATGAGCTTTGTTAGCCACCCTTATAAACAAGCTAGCTTTGGTTCTCGTTTCAGCTCCAGTTCCAGCCTTTATGTGATTTTCATATAACACCTTCAAATTTTCATCACCAAAAGAAAGACTTCCATTGAATCAAATAGCCTAATCTCTTGTTCACCTTTTAACCTAATCACTGCTTCGCCAGTATTGTTGTCATAAAACCATTTGACAAATTCTTGTAGCATCGGGGGATGTGGATTATGCACTTTAACTCTGTTCATTGTTTTGGTTGGCTTCAATTTTAACAAAATCTTGCCCTTGCCAGTGGCCCAATCCAAGTCTTTTTTCAATCTCCTTCTCTCTAGCTTCATATATCAAAAAGCTTCAAAATTGTCATCTAAGCCCTTCTTAATATCCTTCTCTAGCAACATCGCCCTCTCACTCATATCGGCGTCTATTAGAGGAATCTCAGCCAATCTCCTTAGATCCCACCTAGGCAAGGTTTTAAAAGCCTTTCTTTTGTTCAGGTAGTAGATCCTTCCTCCTCGCCTTTCGATCATGAATAATTTAAGGTCAGTGTTGTACTTCCAACTAATTATCTTCTTGTCCGCCTCCTTCTTACTTGGCTCTTGAATGTTTTGGAACAAAGGAGTTCTCTCTTTAGGATCCTTTTCCTTAGCAAACCAGTCTTTCTAAGCAATCTCTATCATATCACCTTCAGTTGATTCTCTCTGAGCCATATAAATTGTTGGGCGTTCATCAACCTTGTAAAATTTAGGCTTAGAGTGATAATCAACTAGTTGTTCATCTTCCTCCTCAGCTTCATCCTGCAACCTCATTTTAGTCTCCTTCTCTCTGCTTCCTCCTCCTTCACTTGCTCTCACCTCTTCTTCAGTCAGATCAGTGTCTATGTCTAGTCTCAAATCAATGAATCTAGCCTCTTCAATCACAACCTCATCTCCTTTTCAACCTTCTACATTATCATCCTTCACAACTTCAGTTTCTTCACCAGAACCTCCTACACCACTGCATCCAGCATTATTCCCCCCAACCTCAGCCTCTTTATTAGCACCACCACTTGGGCCCTTTCCTGCCTTTGATGAAGTTCCCACTCTTAGAACTGAATACTTGGAAGTGTCTGTTAAATCATCAAGCTCATCCTGAGTCATCTGATTAGGCAGGTCGGCAGCTGCTTTCAGTTCATTCACCTCAGTCAACAATCTCTTAATAAGCCTTTGTTGATCTAATAGCATAGACTGCATACCCTCTAAAACCGTATCCTTTTCTTTCTCTCAACTCTTGATTTATCAGCTTTGTTTTCATCATACTTAACTTTGTTTTCATCATACTTAACTCATTTTCCAAGGATGCATCAACATTTCAAATAACATCTTGGTCCAGCTCCGACCTTGCATCTCTTCCATCAGGAGTTTCTGACAAAGCTTGTTGTTTGTGCTTTGTTCTTCTCTCAATAAGATTGGCAGCTTCTCCTTGATCTGCTTTCTTTTTCGATCTCCTATCCCTTTGTTGCCTTATCTCCTCCTCGACTTCATTAATTTCAGCATCCAAATCATATTCCTTCTCTTTAGCACACCTCTTTCTTTTCTTGATTGTCTCCTCCTATTTCTCCTTATTCTCCTCAGCAATCTTATTCTCATTATCAATTAACCTTCTAATATAGTTCTATCTCTCAGCTATATACATGTTCTCCCATAAATGAGTTAGCTTCCCACTGAAATCATGTCTAACAGCTGAACAGTCAGCAAAGATCCTTGTGTTCATCTGTGCCAGCCTCTTGATTTCTCTATGTCTTGGCACGTTGGGAATCAAATCATCTATCAACATTTGGACAAACCTAGGGTACAACAGTCATTTGTCTTTCTTTAGGGCCATCATGTTCTCAGTCATGCAGTCAAAGATCAGCTTGGCAATGTTTGCCTTTTGACCTCTGCAGAATATGATCATTGCCCTGGGCCAGTGTATATTCAGCCTGTCTGAACCTCCTTTCCGATGATCCAGACACATAATAAAGACATGGGTAATGTATCTCTATTCGTTTGACAAGAGAGATTTCTTGATTTCCTTCTTAGATCCAAATGGAGGCCCTTCATACCCAATACTCCTAAATGCCACTAGAACTTATGCATGAGATAACATAACCTCTGGCCCATAGTCATCTTCCACTCTCAACACTCTTGCTATGGTTTCCACTCTAATAACCATGTCATGACCTTCAACTCTGGCAACTATACGGTTTGGAACTGATCCTATATCATACTCTGTGGATCTCCAGAAATCTCTCATGTGTAAATCATAAATAGTAGGCATGTGTGAGATGACATAGCTTATAGGAGATTGACTTAGCCATCTAATGTAGGCTCTGAAGCCCACCGCCTTTGGATTCACGTCATCCAATAGTGCCACTATGTTATACTTGTCATCAAACTTTAAATTGACCATACCTACTAAAATGAAAACATATGTACATAAACAAACAAATCAATTATACAAAACAACAAATTTTTTTAAATTTTGGCTAGTTTCGCTGCAGCCAAACCATATATTCGTTAAGACTTAGGCATAGATTCGCTGAGTCTTAGGCATTGAATTATGTGTTCTAGTTATTAACAGTTTCGCTGATAACTAATTTTGTAATTTCGCCTTAGAGAAACTGTAATTTCGCTGATAGTTTCGCTTAAGCTAAAACACAAATATCTATACCGAGCGAATCTATAGTTTCGCTGACATCTTTCTAACAAAAGTCTCTATTATGCTTGGACCGCACAACATTACAGTTTTGTTCGGACCATTGAACTTTCGCTCAGATTCGCTGTTCTAGCTCGCAGTTTCGCTGAACGAAACTGTGACCTTTTGAACTCAGCGAAACAATTTCAGCTGATCTTTTAACCAATTTAAAACCGATTAAAGTTAAGTACAAGCTTCACCTAACTAACCTAAGCTATCAACAGCACTTTATATCAACGAAAATCAACAATGTGAGATTTTCATAGAATCGCCGAGAGAGAAACTAGGGTTTGGTAATTTCGCACTTGTAAGAAACTCTTCTCACACTGTGCGTTATATACCATCTAGCTTTGCTGCCGGTGAAACTATAGTTTCTCTCATATATATCAATGGCTCACAGCTGAGTGTGATGGCCGGTGAATCTATAGTTTCGCTCGGTGAAACTCCCGGCCAAACTTAGTTCGCGATTAGTTTGGCCCCCTTTTTTAAATATATGTTAAAAACATTTGTGAGAAACAACTTTTTCACCCAACAATTCCAACTCATAGAAAAATAAATTACCAAACAATTTAATCATAAAATAAGATGAACAAATAAAATAAAATAAGATCACTATAAAGGATATATTATTTTTCTTTTTTCGAGTAATTTTCAGGAGTGGTATAGTCTAGAGGGATTGTTGATATGCTTGTCCTTTTAAACCCATACCTTATTCTTTTCAATGAGTAATCAGTAGCTTTCATTATCATCTTTTGATTTTGATTAAAGATGCTCTGGCAACTTGTCCCCACAGACATTCGACAAAAGACTTTATCCTGTCATCATGGCTTATTGAGTATGATTGACTCTATCTGATTTTGGATGTATTTACCAGTGATGTTAATAAGACAATGATCATTTGAGTACCATTATGAATGTTCTTTAATATCATTTGATTGGTGGAGCTTTCAACAATAATCTTTTTGGTTAAAGAAACATTGTGATGTATTATTAGGGTAAGATGATAAGAGCTCCAGGTCTATACTTACGTATAACAGAGTAGATAATCATCTTATACTTGTAGACAAGAGCTTCAGGTCAATGCTCACGCATAGCAGAGAAGATCATCTAAGCATGGTGATGAGAGCTTCAGGTCAATACTCACGTATAGGAGAGAAGATCATTACTCCAAGTCAATGCTCACGCATAGCAAAGGAGATAAACACGCACTTTATTTTATTTGTTATTGTACTTTCTGAAAGAGTCACAAGTGACTCAAAACAGAGGCTTTTCTGAAGAGCGTAACTAGAAGCGTTTATTTTTGCTAACGAGGTGCTCAATTGAGGGTTCGGTGAGGGAGATTTGGGAAATTTAGGAGGATCAGAACAGATATTTGAAACTCTCAACAAATTTCTGACTAGGATTTATATCTTTGTACAGGTCAAGATGTCATGGGAATGATCCTTATCACCAAGCTCTTAAACGTTTAGTTTGGCCGCACAATCACTGTTTACTTCGTTTTTGAGCTGATTAGAAAAATAAATTACCAAACAATTTAATCATAAAATAAGATGAACAAATAAAATAAAATAAGATCACTATAAAGGATATATTATTTTTCTTTTTTCGAGTAATTTTCAGGAGAGGCGTAGTCTGGAGGGATTGTTGATATGCTTGTCCTTTTAAACCCATACCTTATTCTTTTCAATGAGTAATCAGCAGCTTTCATTATCATCTTTTGATTTTGATTAAAGATGCTCTGGCAACTTGGTCCCCACAGACATTTGACAAAAGACTTTATCCTGTCATCATGGCTTATTGAGTATGATTGACTCTGTCTGATTTTGCATGTATTTACCAGTGATGTTAACATAGACAATGATCATTTGAGTACCATTATGAATGTTCTTCAATATCATTTGATTGGTGGAACTTTCAACAATGATCTTTTTTATTAAAGAAACATTGTGATATATTATTAGGGTAAGATGATAAGAGCTCCAGGTCTATACTCACGTATAACAAAGTAGATAATCATTTTATACTTATAAACAAGAGCTTCAGGTCAATGCTCACGCATAGCAGAGAAGATCATCTAAGCATGTTGATGAGAGCTTCAGGTCAATACTCACGTATAGAAGAAAAGATCATTACTCCAAGTCAATGCTCACGCATAGCAAAGGAGATAAACACGCACTTTATTTTATTTGTTATTGTACTTTCTGAAAGAGTCACAAATGCCTTAAAACAGAGGCTTTTCTGACAAGCATAACTAGAAGCGTTTGTTTTTGCTAACAAGGTGCTCAATTAAGGGTTCGGGTGAGGGAGATTTGGGAAATTTAGGAGGATCAGAACAGATATTTGAAACTCTTAACAAATTTCTGACTAGGATTTATATCTTTGTACAGGTCGAGATGTCATGGGAATGATCCTTATCACCAAGCTCTTAAACTTTAGTTTGGCCGCACAATCACTATTTACTTTGTTTTTGAGCTGAGTCTACCATACATATCCCATCACAGATCCATTTGACCTCCTTCAAACTCTTTTTCTTTCAAATTCTTGGGATACCTAACAAAACCAAAAGTTGAAAAACTTAAAGTTTAAACTTTTATCTACAAAGAAATCTTTGTTTTTCATGAAAAGAAATAAGTGATGGAACATGGGACTTGAAGTTTTAAAAGATTTTATAAACATAAAATAGAAAAGATAAAAAAATTATTTACAACTAACTATGCATTTTATTATGAAAAGAGTTTTCAAAAAGATATTAAACCCAACATGGAGATCAGTTCATAAAAACAAGGTTTATCAAATGTTTTTGTGAAAAGATCTGCTCTTTGATTTTTAGTGTCGATTGGAATAATATCTATAAAACCCTTTTCCTGAGCATCTCGGATTGCATCAATCCTTGTTTCAATGTGCTTGGTGTGAGTGTGATGGATTGGATTTTTGGCAATTCCGATAGCGGCTTCATTGTCACAGAAGAGTGGTGTATGAAGGAAATTGATGCCATAATCCATCATTTGATGTTGGATCCAAAGCACTTGGCAGCAGCAACTTGATGCAGCAACGTATTCAGCTTCACCTGTAGATAAAGATACAGTTGTCTGCTTTTTGCTTTGCCATGAAATAAGACAATCCCCAAGATACTAGCATCCACCGGTGATAGATTTCCTGTTCATCTTGCAACCTCCGTGATCACTGTCAGATTAGGCATGCAAATCAAAGTTTCCTCCTTTTGGATAGCAAAGACCCAAATGAGAGGACCCTTTAAGATATCAAAACATATGTTTAACAACCTTTTCATGAGATTCCTTCGGATTTGCTTCATAACGGGCACAGTAGCACATGACGAATGTAATATCCGGACGACTCCTAGTGAGATACATGAGAAATCCAATCATGGAGTGATAACGATGAGCATCCATAGATTTCCCATTTTCATCAGGAGTTAAGCATGTTTGAGCAAGGAAAGGTGTAACGCCCGGAAAATTTTCTGATCGAGTCGGATGATAGCGATGGGCTCGGATGAAAACCATTTAATGAATATAGAGTGGTTGCGGGTATTACACCAAGTTAACCCTCCGGGTCACGAGTTTAACGAGTTTGGGGTCCCGGGAACGCCTGGCATATAAATAGATGGATCAGCTGAGCAACTCTCATTTTCACTCAAACGCCATTCTAGAGAGAGAAAGTGTAGAGAGAGAAAGTGCCGGATCGAAGCTCGGGTGGTCAAGAATCGAAGGCTGGTGTTTGTGGACTCCAAAACTACAAGAATCAAGGTAAGAAACGCATCTAAATTACCACATTTGGTGAAAAACCCGAGTTTGGGGTTTTTGGGGTTTTTAGTGGCAAAAATCGCCCAAAACGCACGTTTTAGGATAATACAACGTGTAAGAAGCTTAGATATAGCTTCCTGGATGATAATGCAAGGGTTTGGGTGGAAAGGATTGGATTTTTGGGCTAAAACGAGCTGATTCGTAAATTTCAGCTCGTTCTGCGAAATTAAGGTCTCGTCCAGCGAAACTGTAAGTTCGTCCAGCGAAACTGGAGGAACCTACAGCGAAGTTACAGTTTCGCTGCAGCGAAACTACATATTCGCCTGAGCTAAACTAAGGTTTCGCTGATGACTATGCCAATGTCCAAGTTGACCTTAGATATTGCGAAACTAGGGAATTCCAACGAAAGTTGGGCGCTCGAGGTAGCGAATCTGTCCAGCGAAACTGGCAGAATGCTGCCCAGCGAAACTAGCAGCGAAACTGCTAATTCGCCCGGCGAAACTACCGGCGAATTTACGGGCGAAACTACCTGCGAAATTAGTAGCGAAATTAGGCAGAAATTAACTCTTTTGAGTGTTAACTTATCTGCAGGCAGTGTAGTGTGACCCGCGTCTTACAGGCTTGATTGAGAAGCTGCTTGTCAAGCACAGGTGAGTTCTAGGACCCCTCATTTACTTGTTTTAAATGGTTTTGGGGCTGGAACACATATAAACTGGTTTAATGATGTATGTATGTATGACCCGTTTGGGTATAATGTTGTGTTATACGTCTAAGGTATGATTGTGGACTCGACATGTTATGTAAGGTCTTAGTATGAGTCCCCACGGTCTTGGAAGGACAGTTAGTGCTACTGCACCAGGATAACACATAGTAAGTGCCTAGTGATGATTGATGATGTAGGCTATGTATGCACGAGGTTATGTATGATGAGGATGATGATGCATGTATGATGTTAAGTATGACGATGTAAGTGTGATGATGATGACGACGTATGTACGATGAATGTATGACGATGTATGTATGATGCTATGTATGGTGATGTATGTATGGTGTGTGTGTGTTCCTATAATAATGATGTACGAATATCTTTCCATGACTTTACGTATTAACGAACGAACGAAGTATTATGTAACGTAAAGTGAAAGATAACGAAAGAGGAACACGATGATGAATGCATGTATTAATGAATGAACGAATGAATGAATGATGATGAATACATGCATTAATGAACGAACGAATTATGTCTTGCAAGCATTGAATAACGCGATTGGTCCTTCTATGTGATTGACCATGGTCATGGTACCTCTACCGCTTACCTCTAGTACCGGGCATACGATTTCCATCATATGTTGACTACGGCCCGGTAGCTAAGACTGATCGGGGTGTAGCATATGGTATTGGTACAATTCACCTTTCAATGCGTGCAAGTAAGTATGAACGGGATTCTTGTCATTCGACCACCGTAATCATAGCCAAGTGCTATGAAGTGGGTAAAGCCTGACAGAATCCATACGAGAAGTTAAAGATGAAGATATATAACGAATGATGAAGATAATAATGAATATTATCTCTGTGTACGTATGATGATTGAACGCATGCACGAAAGGATACTTTTAAATAAGTAAAAGTATGTTTTATTATAAAACTAGAACTCACTCAGCAACGCTGACTTTTTATGTGTTTCCAGTTGGCAGGTAGCGTTGCTGGGGATGGCACGAGGCGGCTACTCAGCTCTTTTGGGATGGCATTCTCCATTTAATAATGATGCAACGTCATGCGTTGTGGGTCTATAACGCACGCAACTCATCACGTTGCATGCCATTATGAGATTTCTTGAGTATTCCCCCGGAAGGGATTATTTAAGAAATCTTCTTTAGATTTTGATAAGTTCGCCACGCATTGGGTGCGTGTGCGTAGCACATGCAACGAAATATGTTGCATGTGTATGTCAAGAGTATTCCGTCAGAGTTCCGATGTACGGAACTACTTAAGGAATATTCTTTATTATAAAAATTATAAACTTTAAATGTTTGAACTTGATATCTCCTCTAGAGGTCGCTGTATGATCTTAGGAGGAGAGACAAAGTAGAGAAAGCTTCATTTTGTAATCGAGTCAATGATGTAATAACTATTATTAATGAATGAGAATGTATATATATTTTATCATTTCCGCTGCGTTATTTCATGATTATTTACATTATGTATGTTTTATGTGCGATGAACCACCAACAGTAGGGTGCCCGGGAGCGGGGCCTTACAAGTTGGTATCAGAGCAAAAGTTTAAGTAAATGGGTAAAATTTTCATAATAAACCTAAACTTAAACTGAGAATGGGACAGGGAGAATGAGAATGCCATCTGAGTAGCTGCGTGCCATCAGGTATTTCCTTAAAGTTAATTAAAGTATGTGCGTGTGAAATGTGGTTATGTGTGCTGTTAGATTTAGATACCGGTGTAGTCAGGAAGGGTAATGCTTGGGGTACGAAGAGTGGAGTAAGTGACTAATCACAACTGGCCACTGTAATTAGTAACTTACTGTACTTAACATAAATTGAGCTATTTCCTTGAATGACCGTGTTGGTATTTGAACCTTTCAGTGTGTGATAGAAGATGGTCGGTGGTAGATCATCTAAAGCCCCACTTGGTGGAGGCAGTGGCGGAAGTGGTGTGGAACCACGAGCCACAAGAGGAAGGCCTAGACAAGAGAAAAAGGTTCCTGAAGAACCTAATACTACACCTTCGGGGGAAAGGGATGAGAGTGATGATTTTAGGGCCTCGGTGAAGGAGGCAGTTGTCGAGGAGGTGCACCAGGTTATGCAGACGATCTTACCGTCTGTAATGACAGAAGTGTTAAAGGCAGTACGAGAGGATGAGAGACGGGGGAGAAACCAGTCCTCCGGTGGACAACAACAGGCAGGGGCAGAAACGGTATTGTCCGATGATGAGGAGGAAGAACAGGTACGGGAGACAGCCCGGGGCTGTGATTACGGAAAATTCATGAGGTGCAAGCCCCCAACTTTCGATGGGTCTGGTACTGCTACTGATGCTCACCAATGGGTGATGGAAATGGAAGTTGTCCTCGATATCAGTGATTGCCAGGAGGACAAGAAGGTGAAGTTTGCCACCCACTCTTTTACAGGGTCGGCTTTATGCTGGTGGAAAAATATAGTCCAAGCCGAGGGTAGCAGGGCTATAGGGAAGATGAAGTGGGCTGAGTTGAAAAGGTTGGTGATCGAGGAATTCAGTCCTCGACGGGAAATGGATAGGATAGAGAGAGAGTTCCTGCAGTTGGAGGCGGGGACGATGACCCACCAACAATATACCACTAAGTTTAACGAGTTGGCGCTGTTGGTGCCAGAGTAGGTGACGCCGGTGTCTCGAAAGATCAACCGGTATATTCAAGGGTTGCCAGCCGAAATCCGTTGGCATTTGATTTCTGCTCGACCAAGCACTTTCAGGTCGGCGGTGGATTTGGCGGGGAGGTTATACGATGAGCGAGCGGCGTTGGTGAAGGCTGAGGGTGGAAAGAAGGCAGGTGGAGAGAAGGGTTGGCAGGGAAAGAGGTTTGGTCGAGGTGATACCTCGACAAGTAATAAGAAGGCAAGGGTAGACGACCGCCGAGTGGTCGTGAAGGGAGCAGGGTTGAGGAAATGTGTACAGTGTGGGAAAGAGCACTCGGGGGAGTGCAAGTGGGGATCCAACCTCTGCTTTAAGTGTGGGAAGACGGGACATATATCAAGGGATTGCCGGATGGGCAAGTGTTTTAACTGTGGGGAAAGTGGTCATATGAGCAGGGATTGTAAGAAGCCGAGGGCTGAGGGCTCAGGGGAGAAGAAGACGGGAGGAGAAGCACCGAGGGCAAAGGCTAGGGCGTTCACCATGACGCAGGAGGAGGCTAGAACGGACCCTGATGTTGTGTCCGGTACGTTCCTAATAAATCAAATTTTAGCCTCTGTATTATTTGATTCGGGTGCCAGTAGGAGTTTTATTTCTACTACCTTCTGTGCTAAACTGCCTGTTAGGAGGAAATGCCTTGATAAGTCCTTTGACGTAGAAACCGCTATTGGTAAGTCTACTAGGGTTACGGATGTGATAGAGGGCTGTACTATAGAATTGGAGGGCCATAGGTTTGCTGCCATGTTACATGTGATGCCTCTAGGAGGATTCGATGTAGTGTTAGGAATGGACTGGTTAGCAACCTACGAAGCGAATATCGTGTGCCGAAAGAAGATGATTAGACTGACGGCGACCGACGGGAGTCTGGTGACGATTTATGGCGATCGAGTTACGATGATTCCGAAGGTGATCTCGATGGCGGTGGCGGGAAAGTGTATGAGGCGCGGATGTAGCGCCTACTTATGTTATGTAAAGAATGTAGAGACGCCAACACCACAGCTATGCGATGTGCCAGTGGTGTGTGACTTTCCAGACGTGTTTCCCGAAGACTTATCGGGATTGCCACCTGACCGAGAGATCGAGTTCCAGATCGACCTGATACCGGGTGCCCAACCTGTCGCAAAAGCACCGTATCGCTTGGCTCCGACGGAAATGAAAGAGTTGATGGAGCAGTTGCAGGAGCTGCTGGATAAGGGGTTTATCAGACCGAGTATCTCACCTTGGGGTGCTCCAGTCCTGTTCGTAAAGAAGAAGGATGGTAGTATGAGAATGTGCATTGACTACCGCGAGCTGAATAAGCTGACGGTGAAGAACAGATACCCCTTACCAAGGATCGATGACTTGTTTGATCAACTTCAGGGTGCCAGTTGGTTTTCCAGGATAGATCTTCGATCGGGTTACCATCAACTGAAGGTGAGGGAACAAGATATCCCTAAAACAGCCTTTCGTACGCGCTATGGCCACTACGAGTTTCTGGTCATGTCTTTTGGGTTGACCAATGCGCCGGCTGCTTTTATGGATTTGATGAACCGAGTGTGTCGACCAATGTTAGATAAATCAGTGATTGTGTTCATCGATGATATCCTGATTTATTCAAAAAGCGAGACAGAGCATGCCGACCACATTCGGGAAGTGTTGGAAACGTTGAGAAGGGAGAAATTGTACGCCAAGTTCTCCAAATGCGCCTTTTGGTTACGCGAGGTGCAATTTCTGGGCCACGTAGTGAATGCAGAAGGGATAATGGTGGACCCAGCAAAGGTTGAGGCCGTGATGCAATGGAAGTCACCGAAGACGCCAACCGAGATTCGCAGCTTCTTGGGGCTGGCGGGCTACTATAGGAGATTTATTCAAGACTTCTCCAAGATAGCCTCACCTTTGACAAAATTGACTCGCAAGGACGTAAAGTTCGTGTGGGGCCGGGAACAGGAGAATGCGTTTGAGGAATTGAAGATGAGACTGACCCAAGCTCCTATCTTGACATTGCCCGAGGGAAATGAAGACTTGGTGGTCTATTCGGATGCATCCTATTCTGGGCTAGGTTGCGTATTGATGCAACGCGGAAAGGTCATAGCCTATGCGTCTCGACAACTGAAAACCCACGAAGTCAATTATCCCACACACGATCTAGAACTAGCTGCGGTGGTTTTCGCGTTGAAGATTTGGCGACACTATCTATACGGGACAAAGTGCACCATCTTCACGGACCACAAGAGCTTGAAGTACTTCTTCGAGCAGAAGGATCTAAACATGAGGCAGAGGCAGTGGTTGGAGCTGATAAAGGATTATGATTGTGAGATCCATTACCACCCGGGCAAGGCCAATGTGGTGGCTGATGCCCTTAGCCGAAAAGAAAGGCCTGAGCCGATCCGGGTGAAGGCTTATCAGTTGATCATGACCTCCGACGTGATGACATAGGTTAAGGAGTTTCAAGATGAGGCTTTGAAAGAAGATCGTCTTAACTCCGAAAGGATGAGAGGTCTAGTGACGGAGTTGGGTGAGAACACTCTAGGTGTTAAGACCCGATTTGGGCGAGTGTGGATTCCTCGGTACGGGGATCTACGTAGTAGAATTATGGATGAGGCCCATAAGACACGATACTCCATTCACCCCGGTGCTACCAAAATGTACCACGATATGAAGAAAGACTACTGGTGGCCGGGCATGAAACGCGACGTAGTGGAGTACGTAAGTAAGTGCTTGACTTGCTTACAAGTGAAGGCGGAACACCAGAAGCCCTACGGGAAGATCCAACCATTGGATATACCCGAGTGGAAGTGGGAGCACATCACCATGGACTTTATTACGAAGCTACCACGTACCCCAAAAGGGTATGATGCTATATGGGTGATAGTTGACCGATTGACGAAGAGTGCCCACTTTCTACCGATCCGCGAGACGTATTCATCTGAAAGATTGGCGGATCTATTCATCAAAGAGATTGTAGCTGGTCATGGCGTACCGGTGTCTATTGTGTCTGACCGTGACACCCGGTTCACCTCCAAGTTTTGGAAAAGATTCCATGATGCGATGGGAACGAGGCTACATATTAGCACGGCATATCATCCTCAGACAGACGGTCAGTCTGAGAGGACGATCCAAACACTCGAAGACATGCTTCGGGCGTGCGTGATCGATTTTGGAGGAAGTTGGGACGATCACCTGCCGTTAGCAGAACTCTCGTACAATAACAGTTACCATGCCAGTATTGGCATGCCACCCTACGAGATGTTATACGGTAGGAAATGTAGGACGCCCGTATGTTGGGGAGACATTGGACAGAAGGAACTGGGAGGCGTCGAGGTAGTGGAAGCAACGACTGAAAAGTTAGAAAAGATTAAAGCCTTCATGAAGGCGGCAAAAGACAGACAAAAGTCGTATGCTGACAAGAGGCGAAGACCGATAGAGTTCAAGGTCGGTGATCAAGTCATGTTAAAGGTTTCGCCTTGGAAGGGAATCATTAGGTTCCGAAAGCGGGGAAAACTGAGCCCGCGGTATATAGGCCCTTTCCGAATTATCGCCCGTGTAGGAGAGGTGGCCTATAGGTTGGAGCTACCAGATGAGCTGAGTGGAATTCACCCGACCTTCCACGTATCTCATCTGAGGAAATGTTTAGCCGATGAACATATGGTCGTTCCGCTGGAGGATATAGAAGTAGACGAACGGCTCAACTATGTGGAGCAACCAGTGGCGATCATTGATAGAAAAGAGAAACGGCTAAGAAACAAAGTGGTTCCTCTTGTGCGTGTACAGTGGAAGCACAGGAAGGGATCGGAGTCTACGTGGGAGACTGAAGAAGAGATGAGACAGCATTACCCACATTTGTTCGAAGAGTGACAGGTTTCGGGGACGAAACCTAAATAAGGGGGGTGGACTTGTAACGCCCGGAAAATTTTCTGATCGAGTCGGATGATAGCGATGGGCTCGGATGAAAACCATTTAATGAATATAGAGTGGTTGCGGGTATTACACCAAGTTAACCCTCCGGGTCACGAGTTTAACGAGTTTGGGGTCCCGGGAACGCCTGGCATATAAATAGATGGATCAGCTGAGCAACTCTCATTTTCACTCAAACGCCATTCTAGAGAGAGAAAGTGTAGAGAGAGAAAGTGCCGGATCGAAGCTCGGGTGGTCAAGAATCGAAGGCTGGTGTTTGTGGACTCCAAAACTACAAGAATCAAGGTAAGAAACGCATCTAAATTACCACATTTGGTGAAAAACCCGAGTTTGGGGTTTTTGGGGTTTTTAGTGGCAAAAATCGCCCAAAACGCACGTTTTAGGATAATACAACGTGTAAGAAGCTTAGATATAGCTTCCTGGATGATAATGCAAGGGTTTGGGTGGAAAGGATTGGATTTTTGGGCTAAAACGAGCTGATTCGTAAATTTCAGCTCGTTCTGCGAAATTAAGGTCTCGTCCAGCGAAACTGTAAGTTCGTCCAGCGAAACTGGAGGAACCTACAGCGAAGTTACAGTTTCGCTGCAGCGAAACTACATATTCGCCTGAGCGAAACTAAGGTTTCGCTGATGACTATGCCAATGTCCAAGTTGACCTTAGATATTGCGAAACTAGGGAATTCCAACGAAAGTTGGGCGCTCGAGGTAGCGAATCTGTCCAGCGAAACTGGCAGAATGCTGCCCAGCGAAACTAGCAGCGAAACTGCTAATTCGCCCGGCGAAACTACCGGCGAATTTACGGGCGAAACTACCTGCGAAATTAGTAGCGAAATTAGGCAGAAATTAACTCTTTTGAGTGTTAACTTATCTGCAGGCAGTGTAGTGTGACCCGCGTCTTACAGGCTTGATTGAGAAGCTGCTTGTCAAGCACAGGTGAGTTCTAGGACCCCTCATTTACTTGTTTTAAATGGTTTTGGGGCTGGAACACATATAAACTGGTTTAATGATGTATGTATGTATGACCCGTTTGGGTATAATGTTGTGTTATACGTCTAAGGTATGATTGTGGACTCGACATGTTATGTAAGGTCTTAGTATGAGTCCCCACGGTCTTGGAAGGACAGTTAGTGCTACTGCACCAGGATAACACATAGTAAGTGCCTAGTGATGATTGATGATGTAGGCTATGTATGCACGAGGTTATGTATGATGAGGATGATGATGCATGTATGATGTTAAGTATGACGATGTAAGTGTGATGATGATGACGACGTATGTACGATGAATGTATGACGATGTATGTATGATGCTATGTATGGTGATGTATGTATGGTGTGTGTGTGTTCCTATAATAATGATGTACGAATATCTTTCCATGACTTTACGTATTAACGAACGAACGAAGTATTATGTAACGTAAAGTGAAAGATAACGAAAGAGGAACACGATGATGAATGCATGTATTAATGAATGAACGAATGAATGAATGATGATGAATACATGCATTAATGAACGAACGAATTATGTCTTGCAAGCATTGAATAACGCGATTGGTCCTTCTATGTGATTGACCATGGTCATGGTACCTCTACCGCTTACCTCTAGTACCGGGCATACGATTTCCGTCATATGTTGACTACGGCCCGGTAGCTAAGACTGATCGGGGTGTAGCATATGGTATTGGTACAATTCACCTTTCAATGCGTGCAAGTAAGTATGAACGGGATTCTTGTCATTCGACCACCGTAATCATAGCCAAGTGCTATGAAGTGGGTAAAGCCTGACAGAATCCATACGAGAAGTTAAAGATGAAGATATATAACGAATGATGAAGATAATAATGAATATTATCTCTGTGTACGTATGATGATTGAACGCATGCACGAAAGGATACTTTTAAATAAGTAAAAGTATGTTTTATTATAAAACTAGAACTCACTCAGCAACACTGACTTTTTATGTGTTTCCAGTTGGCAGGTAGCGTTGCTGGGGATGGCACGAGGCGGCTACTCAGCTCTTTTGGGATGGCATTCTCCATTTAATAATGATGCAACGTCATGCGTTGTGGGTCTATAACGCACGCAACTCATCACGTTGCATGCCATTATGAGATTTCTTGAGTATTCCCCCGGAAGGGATTATTTAAGAAATCTTCTTTAGATTTTGATAAGTTCGCCACGCATTGGGTGCGTGTGCGTAGCACATGCAACGAAATATGTTGCATGTGTATGTCAAGAGTATTCCGTCAGAGTTCCGATGTACGGAACTACTTAAGGAATATTCTTTATTATAAAATTATAAACTTTAAATGTTTGAACTTGATATCTCCTCTAGAGGTCGCTGTATGATCTTAGGAGGAGAGACAAAGTAGAGAAAGCTTCATTTTGTAATCGAGTCAATGATGTAATAACTATTATTAATGAATGAGAATGTATATATATTTTATCATTTCCGCTGCATTATTTTATGATTATTTACATTATGTATGTTTTATGTGCGATGAACCACCAACAGTAGGGTGCCCGGGAGCGGGGCCTTACAAAAGGGGTGAGTTCTAGAGAGGCATCATCCATCTTGAACTTCTTAAGAATCTCTAGAACGTACTTTTCTTGATAAATTAGGATACCATCAAGCTTATGCTCAACTTGCAATCCTAAGAAAAAGCACAACTCCCCCATCATACTCATTTCGGAGCAATCCTTCATTACTTCTTCAAACTCTCTACACAGTTTCTCATTTGTTGACCTAAAAATTATATCATCCATATACACTTGAACTGTAACACCCGAAATTTTCCTTTCTGAAGTGTCATGCGACTGGAGGCGCAGGCGCATGGATACCAGGCGACTGGAGCTTTATACGCATGGAGTCGCACGACTGGAGCTCCATACGCATGACAATCGTACGATTGAAGGTCCAATCGCATGAAGCTCAGGCGACTGAAGTGCCTACGCGACTGGAACTCGGGCGACTGGACGAGGGATATTTAAGGGAGAGGGCAGTTCTTACCCTCTCCCATACTCGCAAACTCAGTCAGAAAAGAGAGGAAAGAGCGAAAGAAGAGAAAAAGGAGAGAAAGGCGTGATTCGGGCGTAAAACTTGTCGAGCAACTAGTCCAAACGGAGCTCTTCATCTTCTACTTGCTTGTGTGAGTTTCTAGATCCCCTTTTTACATGTTTTATACGATTTTGGGGCTGGATCGCATATAAAACCCGATTTTTGTATGTTTGACCCATTTGGGTGTAATCATGTTTAGTGTGTTTAAAGTACGAATTTGGACTTGTATAATTTTGTATGATGTCCTAGTATGATTCCCTGAGGTTTGGGAGGGTTAATTCGGGTTTGAGATGAGTTTAGAAGGGTTTTAGAGCCGTATGTCGCGGCTGCAGTTTGAGATGAACTCCAGTCACTGCACAGTTAGGGTTAGGCGACTGGAGGGTCAATCGTACGACTGAGGGACGACTGAGGTTCATTCGGACGACTGAGGTTCATACGCACGACTGGGGTTCAATCGTACGGCTGTAGGTTCAGTCGCATGATTAATCATACGACTGAGGGTCCAGTCGCTTATGTACTCAGTCGCACAGGTGCACTCATACGACTGAGGAACTAGTCGCATAGTAGTCAAATCGCTAACGTTCAGTCGCATGGAGGCCATGCGACTGAAGCATGCTCAGTCACCCAAATAGTGCCGACAAGGCTTAAAAGTTATGTTGGGCACGATGTCGATAGTAGTGCGTGTGTATGAATGATGTAGGTATGTCAAGTATGATATGGCCTTATATAATGCCGATGATTGATGACTTGTATATGTCGATGTTCCTTGTTTCGGTACGTGTTTATCTTTCTGTGGTTTTCCAAGCTATGATTAAAGAATGAAATGAATGTATTATGTAACGTAAAGTGAAAGATAATGAAAGAGGAAAATGACGATGAATGCATGTGTTAATGAATGAATGAATGAGAAATACGATGATGAATACATGCATTAAGAACGAACGAAAGAAGTCTTGTAAGCATTGGATAAGGAGAACGGGTCCTTCTTTGTGATTGACCATACGTATGGTACCTCTACCGCTTACCTCAAGTACTGTGGCACCACGTTTAGCTGTCTCTCCATAGACTTCGGCCCAGTACTATGGCATACGCTTGTTGTTCATTTGTTGACTTCGGCCCTGTACTGTGGCAATACGCTTAGCTGTCTATGGATTGACTTCGGCCCAGTAGCTAAGACTGTTTGGGGTGTAGCCTATGGTATTGGTACAAATGATATCCAATGCGCAAGTAAAGATGTAATGAACGAACGAAGGATGAAGATAATAATAAATATTATCTGAGTATATGTATGATGTATGTTCACGAATGATATGTCATAAAGAATAAACGAAACGGGATCCTTGTCATTCTACCACAGTAATCATGGCTGAGTGCCATGAAGTGGGTAAAGCCTGATAGGATCTAAATGAGAACTGAATGATAAAGATGTAACGAATGAATGATAAAGATAATAATAAATATTATCTGTATATGTGTATGATGTATGATCACGTATAAAGGAAAGTATGGTTTTGATGAAAACGAAGTAAGTTTATTATAAAACTAGAACTCACTCAGCAACGCTGACTTTTTATGTGTTTCTAGTTGGCAGGTAGTGTTGCTGAGGATGGCACGAGGCGGCTACTCAGTTCTTTTGGAATGGCATTCCTTTGTACATAATGACGCAACACATTATGTTGCATTCTAGTGTTTGTTGAGGATTCAGATAAACAGGATTACTTAAGAAATCCTTTAGGTTTCATATGCTTCCGCAGCAAACACTGTATCGTTATGTAACGCGAGAATGTGTATTTTGTAGTTAATCAATGATGTATTAATTTGCAAAAGCTTTTATGATGAAATGAGAATGTTCTTTTTATCAATTCTGCTGCATTATTTTACTTAGTAAATGTAAACTATATGTTTGATGTGCAATGAATGACCAGCTATGAGGTGCCCGAGAATAGGGCCTTACAAGTTGGTATCAGAGCCAAAGTTTAAGTGAAACGGGTAAATTTTCAAAATAAACCTTAACCTAAACTGGGAATGGGACGAAAAGGGAAAGAATGCCAATCTGAGTAGCTGCGTGCCATCAGGTATTTTCTTAAAGTTAACCGGTATTACATGTGCATGTTATGTGATGTATGTGTTACTGTTAGAAATAGATACTAACGTAGTCAGGACAGGTAATGCTCGGGGTACGAAGAGTAATGTGAGTGGCTAATCACAACTGGCCGCTGTAATTAGGGACTTACTATACTTGACATAAACTGAGCTATTTCCTTGAATGACCGTGTTGGTGTTTGAATCTTTCAGTGTGTGATAGAGAATGGCTGGGGGTAGATCTTCCAAAGCTTCCCGGGGTGGAGGTGGTGGCGGACGTGGTGCTAAACCGCGGGCCATAAGAGGAAGACCTAGGGTGGAGAAAGTGGCTCATGAAGAACACAAGACCCCTCATCAGGAGGGTGTGGACGAAAGCGCCAATCTGAGAGCCTTAGTAAAAGAGGCAGTGGTTGAAGAGGTACATCAGGTCATGTAGACGATCTTACCGTTTGTGGTGACCGAGGTGATAAAAGCGGTCCGAGAAGGAGAAAGGAAAGAGAGGAATAGGTCCTCAGGGAGACAGGGGCAACAAGAGCCAGAAACGGTTCTTTCTGATGATGAAGAGGAAGAGGAGGAGGAGCCTGTGCACGAGTCAGCACGAGGCTGTAACTACGGGGCGTTTATGAGATGTAAGCCCCCTACTTTTGACGGTAATGGCACTGTTGCTGCTGCTCACCAATGGGTGAGGGAAATGGAGGATGTCCTCAACATCAGCGAGTGTCGTGAGGACTCTTTCATGGGTTCGGCTCGATGCTGGTGGGACAACATAGTCCAAGCCGAGGGTAGTAGGGCCATTGGAAGAATGAAGTGGTCCGAGCTAAAAAGATTGGTGATCGAGGAGTTCAGTCCTCGTCGGGAAATGGATAAAGTTGAGAGAGAGTTCCTGCAGTTGGAAGCGGGGACGATGACCCACCAACAGTACACCACCAAATTTAATGAGATAGCGAGACTGGTGCCGGATCAGGTGACGCCGGTGTCTCGAAAGATTAACGGTACATTCAGGGGCTGCCATCTGAAATCCGTTGGCACCTGATTTCTGCTCAACCGAGCACCTTTAGGTCGGCAGTGGATTTGGCGGGAAGGCTGTATGATGAACGGGCTGTGGCGGTAAAGGTTGAGGGTAGTAGGAAGGACGGTGGTGAGAGAAAGAGGTTTGGTCGAGGTGATACTTCGATGAATAACAAGAAGGCGTAGGTGGGTGACCGTCGGGTGGTCACGTCAGGTACGGGACTGAGGAAGTGTGACAAATGTGGTAGAGAGCACTCGGGGGAGTGCAAGTGGGGATCAAACATCTGCTTCAAGTGTGGGAAGACAGGGCATATGGCCAAAGATTGCCGGATAGGCAAATGTTTTAACTGTGGGGAAAGTGGCCATATGAGCAGAGACTGCAAGAAGCCGAGGGCTGAGGGTTCCGGCGTGAAGAAGACAGGGAATGAAGGGCAGAGGGCAAACGCCAGGGCATTCACGATGAAGCAGGAGGAGGCTAGGACGGACCCTAATGTTGTGTCCGGTACGTTTCTGGTGAACCAAACTTTAGACTGTATTATTTGATTCGGGTGTCAGTAGGAGTTTTATTTCCGCTGCTTTCTGTGTCAAACTGCCTGTTAGAAGTAGACGTGTCGACATACCGTTTGATGTAGAAAGCGTGATAGGAAAGTCTACCAGGATTTCCGAGGTGATAGAGGGTTGTGATATGGAATTAGAAGGCTGCAAATTTCCGGTTAGACCCTTTGCGATGACTTTAGGTGGTTTCGATTTGGTGCTTGGGATGGATTGGTTGGCGGACTTTGAGGCGAACATTGTGTGTCGCAAGAAGATGATTCATTTGACAGTGCCCGACGGTAGTTCAGTGACGGTTTATGGCGATCGGGTTACTACGATTCTGAAAGTGATCTCAATGGCTGTGGCGGGAAAATGTATGAGGCGTGGATGTAGCGCCTACTTATGTTATGTAAAAGATGTAGAAACGCCAACATCACAACTATCCGATGTTCCGGTTGTGTGTGATTTTCCAGACGTGTTCCCGTAAGACTTATCGGGATTGCCACCTGACCGAGAGATCGAATTCCAGATTGACCTGATACCGGGTGCTCAACCTGTCGCCAAGGCACCGTATCGATTGGCTCCGACGGAAATGAAAGAGTTGATGGAGCATTTGCAAGAGCTGCTAGATAAGGGGTTCATAAGACCGAGTATCTCACCTTGGGGTGCTCCGGTCCTATTCGTAAAGATGAAAGATGGTAGTATGAGGATGTGCATCGACTACCGCGAGCTGAATAAGTTGACGGTGAAGAACAGATACCCCTTGCCGAGAATCGATGATTTGTTTGATCAGCTTCAAGGCGCCAGTTGGTTTTCACGAATAGATCTTCGATCGGGCTACCATCAGCTAAAAGTGAAGGAACAGGATATCCCTAAAACAGCTTTTCGCACGCGTTATGGTCACTATGAGTTTCTTGTCATGTCTTTTGGTTTGACCAATGCGCCCGCTGCTTTTATGGATTTGATGAACCGAGTGTGTCGGCCGATGTTGGATAAATTAGTGATCGTGTTTATTGATGACATCCTGATTTATTCAAAAAGTGAGACAAAGCATGCCGGTCACATTCGAGAAGTATTGGAAACGTTGAGAAGGAAGAAATTGTATGCCAAGTTCTCCAAGTGCGCATTCTGGTTGCGTGAAGTTCAATTCTTGGGTCACATGGTTAATCCGGAGGGGATTATGGTCGATCCGGCAAAGGCGGAAGCAGTAAAGCAATGGAAGTCTCCAAAGACGCCATTCGAGATCCGTAGATTCTTGGGTTTGGCGGGCTATTACAGAAGATTCATTCAAGCCTTCTCCAAGATTGCTTCTCCACTGACCAAGTTGACCCGAAAAGATGTAAAGTTTGTATGGGGTCAAGCTCAAGAGAAGGCGTTCGAAGAATTGAAGGCGAGGTTGACCCAAGCTCCTGTATTGGCCTTACCCGATGGAAGCGAAGACTTGGTGGTTTATTCTGATGCTTCCTACTCGGGGTTGGGGTGCGTGTTAATGCAAAGAGGAAAGGTTATAGCCTATGCGTCCTGACAGCTGAAAGTTCATGATGTTAATTATCCTACTCATGACTTGGAGCTAGCAGCTGTGGTCTTTGCATTAAAAATTTGGAGGCACTATCTCTACGGAACGAAGTGCACCATTTTCACCGACCACAAGAGCTTGAAGTACTTCTTTGAGCAGAAGGATTTAAACATGAGGCAGAGGCGATGGTTGGAGCTTATAAAGATTATGATTGTGAGATCCATTACCATCCAGGCAAAGCCAACGTGGTGGCGGATGCCCTTAGCCGAAAGGAGAGGCCTGAGCCGATACGGGTGAAGGCGTACCAGCTGATTATGAACTCGGATGTAATGAAGCAAGTCAAGGAGTTTCAAGATGAGGCACTGAAGGAAGATCATCTTAACTTAGAAAGAATGAGAGGTCTGGTCGTGGAGTTGGGTGAAAACACGTTTGGTGTTAGAACCCGGTTTGGACGAATGTGGATTCCTCGTTTTGGGGATCTACGGGAAAAGATCATGGATGAAGCCCACAAGACTCGATACTCCATTCATCCCGATGCCACGAAGATGTACCAAGACATGAAGAAAGACTATTGGTGGCCGGGTATGAAGTGCGATGTGGTGGAGTATGTGAGTAAGTGCCTTACTTGCTTACAGGTGAAGGCAGAGCATCAAAATCCGTATGGAAAGATTCAACCTCTGTATATACCGGAATGGAAGTGGGAGCACATCACCATGGATTTCATTACGAAGCTGTCGCGTACCCCAAAAGGGTATGATGCCATATGGGTGATTGTGGACCGCTTGACGAAGAGTGCTCACTTCCTACCGATAGGCGAGACATACTCATCCGAGAGGTTGGCCGATCTTTTCATCAAAGATATCGTGACTCGTCATGGTGTACCGGTGTCAATTGTGTCTGATCGCGACACCCGGTTTACATCCAAATTCTGGAAGAAATTCCACGCTGCCATGGGGACGAGATTACATATTAGTACGGTACGGCTTATCATCCCCAAACTGATGGTCAGTCGGAAAGGACCATTCAGACATTAGAGGACATGCTCCAGGCATGTGTGATTGATTTTGGGGGAAGTTGGGACAACCACCTGCCGTTAGCTGAATTCTCGTACAACAATAGTTATCATGCCAGTATTGGCATGCCACCTTATGAAATGCTATACGGTAGGAGATGCAGGACACCCGTATGTTGGGGTGATATTGGTCAAAAGGAATTAGGGAGCGTCGAGGTGATCGAGGCAACGACTGAAAAGCTTAAAAGGATCAAGGCCTACATGAAGGCAACCAAGGACAGACAAAAGTCGTATGCCGATAAACGACGAAGACCGATTGAGTTCCAGGTGGGTGACCGGGTTATGTTGAAGGTCTCACCTTGGAAGGGTATCATCCGATTCAGGAAGCGGGGCAAATTGAGCCCGCGATATATAGGCCCTTTCCGAATCATTGCCCGTGTAGGAGAGGTGGCCTATAGGTTGGAATTGTCAGGTGAGTTAGGTGGAATTCACCCAACCTTCCACGTATCTCATCTGAGAAAGTGTTTGTCTGATGAAGATATGATTGTTCCATTGGAGGATATCTAAGTAGATGAACGGCTCAATTATGTGGAGCAACCAGTGGCAATCATTGACAGAAAAGAGAAGCGGCTACGAAATAAAGTAGTTCCTCTTGTGTGTGTACAGTGGAGGCACAGGAAGGGATCCGAGTCAACATGGGAGACAGAAGATGAAATGAGGCAGCATTACCCACGCTTGTTCGAGGAATAACAGGTTTCGAGGACGAAACCTAAATAAGGGGGTGGACTTGTAACACTCGAAATTTTCCTTTCTGAAGTGTCATGCAACTGGAGGCTCAGGCGCATGGATACCAGGCGACTGGAGCTTTATACGCATGGAGTCGCATGACTGGAGCTCCATACGCATGACAATCGTACGACTGAAGGTCCAATCGTATGAAGCTCAGGCGACTGAAGTGCCTACGCGACTGGAACTCGGGCGACTGGACGAGGGGTATTTAAGGGAGAGGACAGTTCTTACCCTCTTCCATACTCGCAAACTCAGTCAGAAAAGAGAGAAAAGAGCGAAAGAAGAGGAAAAAGAGAGAAAGGCGTGATTCGGGCGTAAAACTTGTCGAGCAACTAGTCCAAACGGAGCTCTTCATCTTCTACTTGCTTGTGTGAGTTTCTAGATCCCCTTTTTACATGTTTTATATGATTTTAGGGCTGGATCATATATAAAACCCGATTTTTGTAAAGTGTATGTTTGACCCATTTGGGTGTAATCATGTTTAGTGTGTTTAAAGTACGAATTTGGACTTGTATAAGTTTGTATGATGTCCTAGTATGATTCCCTAAGGTTTGGGAGGGTTAATTCGGGTTTGAGATGAGTTTAGAGGGGTTTTAGAGCCGTATGTCGCAGCTGCAGTTTGAGATGAACTCCAGTCGCTGCACAGTTAGGGTTAGGCGACTGGAGGATCAATCGTACGACTGAGGGACGATTGAGGTTCATTCGGACGACCGAGGTTCATACGCACGACTGGGGTTCAATCGTACGGCTGTAGGTTCAGTCGCACGATTAATGTTGGGCATGATGTCGATAGTAGTGCGTGTGTATGAATGATGTAGGTATGTCAAGTATGATGTGGCCTTATATAATGCTGATGATTGATGACTTGTATATGTCGATGTCCCTTGTTTCGGTACGTGTTTATTTTTCTGTGGTTTTCCAAGCTATGATTAACGAATGAAACGAAAGTATTATGTAACGTAAAGTGAAAGATAATGAAAAAGGAACATGATGATGAATGCATATATTAAAATGAATGAATAAGAAATACGATGATGAATACATGCATTAACGAACGAATGAAAGAAGTCTTGTAAGCATTGGATAAGGAGAACGGGTCCTTCTTTGTGATTGAACATACGTATGGTACCTCTACCGCTTACCTCTAGTACTGTGGCACCACGTTTAGCTGTCTCTCCATAGACTTCGGCCCAGTACTGTGGCATACGCTTGTTGTTCATTTGTTGACTTCGGCCCCGTAATGTGGCAATACGCTTAGCTGTCTATGGATTGACTTCGGCCCAGTAGCTAAGACTGTTTGGGGTGTAGCCTATGGTATTGGTACAAATGATATCCAATGCGCAAGTAAAGATGTAATGAACGAACGAAGGATGAAGATAATAATAAATATTATCTGAGTATATGTATGATGTATGTTCACGAACGATATGTCATAAAGAATAAACGAAACGGGAACCTTGTCATTCTACCACAGTAATCATGGCTGAGTGCCATGAAGTGGGTAAAGCCTGATAGGATCTAAATGAGAACTGAATGATAAAGATGTAACGAATGAATGATGAAGATAATAATAAATATTATCTGTATATGTGTATGATGTATGATCACGTATAAAGGAAAGTATGGTTTTGATGAAAACGAAGTAAGTTTATTATAAAACTAGAACTCACTCAGCAACGCTGACTTTTTATGTGTTTCTAGTTGGCAGGTAGTGTTCCTGAGGATGGCACGAGACGGCTACTCAGTTCTTTTGGGATGGCATTCCTTTGTACATAATGACGCAACACATTATGTTGCATGCAAGTGTTTGTTGAGGATTCAGATAAATGGGATTACTTAAGAAATTCTTTAGGTTTCATATGCTTCCGCAGCAAACACTGTATCGTTATGTAACGCGAAAATGTGTATTTTGTCATTAATCAACGATGTATTAATTTGCAAAAGATTTTATGATGAAATAAGAATGTTCTTTTTATCAATTCCGCTGCATTATTTTACTTAGTAAATGTAAACTATATGTTTGATGTGCAATGAATGACCAGCTGTGAGGTGCCCGAGAACGGGGCCTTACATGAACGATCATCATTTCACCATCAACTTCCTTCTTGAACAGTGTCATATCAATAGTTCCACGAGAGAAACCCTTGTTGATCAACTAAGGAAGATCAACTAATTGCCAAACTTTCAGTTTCCTGAATTGTTAAAGCTCCATTTGCATAGATTCAACCCAACTTAGGTCTTGAAGTGCTTAAGAGACATTTTTAGGAATGATCTGAGATAAGAAACATGCCTAAAGACATTCATTTATCAATCTAGATTGACTTTGTGTCCTCACACCATCTGTAATAGAACCAATGATATAATCATGTGGATGGTCTTTTAATGTCTTGAAATTGTATTCTAGGTTAAAGGATTGGAATGAGATGAGGATTCGGTTTATGACTGTTAGAAAAGTGAGGATGGTTGTGATAATGGAGTTGATTATATTGAAGTTGTGGGCGGAATATCAAATGGAGGTGGAGGTGGAGGGTTAATTAGAGGATCCGGTTGGGGTTTAGGTTGTGGAGGTGGTTGTGGTTGAGGTTCAGGATCAAGTGGAGCAATGATTTGAACAGTGGTTTGAGGAGCAACATCATCGTCAAATATTGGAAGATTAAATGATTTGAAAACAGTATTAGAGTCATAAAACCATTTGGGGTCTGATCCCATGTTTGGTGATTTGACTCTTGCCAATCAACATAGAAAGACTCCTGCACAATGCGCGTCCTTTTATTGTACACCCGATACGCCTTTTATGAGGAGGAATAGCCAATAAAGAAGCATTCATATGAAACAGCACCAAACTTTGACTTCTGAGCTTGAGTATTCAGCAAAGTACATGTGCAGCCAAACGAACGAAAGAAGTCAATCAAGGGCTTCCATTTATCAAGAAACTCATAAGGAGTCAATCTTGTTTTTCATGATAAGAACCTTGTTCAGTACATAGGATGCGCAATTGACTGCTTCTGCCCTGAAAATGATTGGAAGCTTTGACTCAATCAGTATAGTTCTTGATCTTCAATAAGGGTCCGATTCTTCCTTACACCAACACCATTTTGCTACAGTGTCCTGGCAGCACTAAACTGTCTGAGAATACCTTTGCTTACACAGAAAGAGTCAAAGACGTGATTCCAGAATTCAGTTCTGTTGTCACTTCTGATGGCCATGACCTTCCTTTTGTTGATGGTTTTAATTGAGAGGATCAACTTCTACAACTCTTCTACAGTGTCTCCTTTATGAGCTAGAAATCTTACCCATGAGTATCTTGAGTAATCATCTGTAACAACCGGACAATAAGATTTCTTAGCAATAGATTTAACACTGATAGGACCAACAATGCCAAAAAAGTAAGGCGATAAGAGAGCAGTGGATGGAACGGGACCTAAAAACGTTTATGGAACCGCATGATCAAATCACCGGTCCAATGTTGCAAATAATATGTAAGGCCCCGATCCCGGGACGCTTACAGCTGGTCGATCATCACACCAAAAACATACATTTTTATTCATCTTATTAAACACTGCAGCGGAAACAATCAAAATGACATCTCATTTGATCATAAAAGCTTTTGCAAAATAATACATCGTTAATCAATTACAAAATATATATTGTTGTATTACATCACAAAAGCATTATATAAATGGATGTCATCCAAAAGAGCTGAGTAGCCACCCCGTGCCATCCTCAGCAACGTTACCTGCCAACTGGAAACACATAAAAAGTCAGCGTTGCTGAGTGAGTTCTAGTTTTATAATAAAACATACTTTTCTTTAGTTAAAACCGTTCATTACTTTCATTCGATCATGCATCATACGTACACAGAGATAATATCATTATTATCTTCATCATTCGTTCGTTAACTTTCGTTCATTCAACGTACATCATTACCATTCACAATCGTTACTTTCGTTCACATTCATTCGTAAATTCTTACTTTCATTCGTACGTTCATTACTTTCGATGACATGTACATTACCCCGAACATTGTGCACGAAGCGGGTAACTGAGCCTGAGGTCTTTCATAGACCTCGAACATTGGGCACGGAGCTGGCTCCAGTACCTAGGGTAAGTACATTCATCACTTATATTTTCTCTTTCATTTTGGATCAATGCCATATGCTATACCCCGAACATTGTGCACGAAGCTGATGCTGGACCTGTGGTAATTAAACTACGAACATTGTGTACGAAGCTGATCCAGTCACCTAGGACAAGCAGCAAGATCCCATACATATGGTTAATCACAAAGATTGGACCCCGGTGTGCATCCTTCGGGGTAGCTATCCCGCACACCGTTGAGCTAACACCTTCATTGGGTGTGCACCTCCATACATTTGCTTGCAAGCCTTTCTTACATTCATTTATTCATTCATTAATGCATGCATTCTCTCATTACGTTCCTCTTTTCGTTATCTTACACTTTACGTTACATAATACTTTCGTTTCATTCATTAACATAACACGTAAAGCCACGGGAAGATAAACATTCATCATAATAAGGAACATCAACATACACAGTAGCAACATCATACAGGGCATCATCATACACACATAACATACATCACGCATAAACATGCAACATCATCATGCCCAACATACCCCCTAAAACCCCAACAATCATCTTACTTGAACTTACGGGAACTTCCGCGTCAAAACTTACATCTGCACTTTTCCTCGAAAGTCAGTAATTAAACCATACTCCTCCTCGTGTACCACAACCCTGTTTGGGCGTATGGGCACCCTTCAGTCGCATGGCCTCCATGCGACTGGACATCATGCGAATGGACCAATACGGATAAACACCAATGCGGATGAACACCCAATCATGCGAATGGACGGAACTTATGCGAATGGACCTCATGCGAATGAACTTAATGCGGATGAGTACTTATGCGACTGGGCTCTCAGTCGCATGACTCCCCATGCGACTGGACCCCCAGTCGTGCGACTGAACCTCAGTAGTGCGAATGAATTCCAATCGCACTCCAATCGGCCGTATGGCCTCCAGTCGGTCGCCTAGCCCTAGCTGATGCAGAATGCAGTTCATCCCAAACCCAATCTGCCATTTTCGACCTCCAAGCTCATCCAAACCCATTCTAAGCCCAAATCAACCATCCTAAACCTTAGGAATGCATACTACATCACCATTCAAGCACATACAAGCCCGGAAACGAACTCCAAGCGCATCACACACAACCACACCCAAATGGGTCAAACACACATACATACAAAAACGGGTTACTATGTGTTCCAACCCCAAATCAGTTAAAAACGAGTAAAACAGGGGTCCTAGAACTCACACAAACTACACCAAGAAGAAGAGCTTTGTTTAGACCCACTACACGACGATTTTGCTCTCTTGAATCCACTCGAACCAACCCTTTTCTCTTCTCTTCTCTCTTTTCTCTCTTCTTTCTCTCTATAGCTGAAAATATGGGTGTGGGGAGAGGGTAAGGGATGCCCTCTCCCTTTAAATACCCCCACTTACCCGACTTTCTCACGTTGACGAGTTTGGTCCCCCGACTTGAGACATTATTTCTTTTTCTTCCTTTGTCGGCTTCAAGGAAAATACCCGGGTGTTACATAATATTGGACCGGAAATGAACAATAGCAGAGAAATATAATTGGCCTTGTGATTTTTAGTTTTTATATATTTTAGGATTTTTTATTGTATTTGTATTTGTATTTTTTATTATTTGAATTATAGTAATTTTTATTTTTTTAATAAAATTTATTTTTTTTGAATTATTTTAATATTAAAATAAAAGTTATAGGGTAGTTCAAGGTTGCATTTCCTACTTTTTGTGTGTTTCAGGATAGTTTAGGGTACTTCTGATGTGTTAGTGTGTGATTGGTGGATTACAAGATAGTCCACGATAGTTTGGGGTAGTGCCCCCTCCTTCCTAACCCGAATCTCTACTACTATATAATATATAAGTTTGGAAAAAAATGTAATTTCATTCCATCTTGTAAGACGCACCTTTTCTTCTTCTCCACACCATCGTTACCCTGCAAGGCCTCATTCACTCTTCCGTTTAACCATCGTCAGGTCGTAATCGTCGGCCATTTGGTGTCATCGAGCATTCATCGGCCATGTTTGGCTTTTCATTTCAAAAGGACTTTTTAACTTTTGGAGGGGTGAAATGATAAAAATACCCCTCCAAATAAGTCAATAAGTTAAAATTTCTAGCTTATTGACTTATTTGGAGGGATATTTTTGTATTTTTACCCCTCAAATAAATCAAAAGAGATTGAAAATGGAATCGTCACAATACATTTCAGCATCCCATTCAATCCTTGCATTCATTTCCATCGCATTCAATCATCGCCACACATTTTGTTTCATCATCCAAACTCATCGTGTCGATCCCCTTCCCCTCGTCACCATTGAATTACACAGATAAGTTTCAATCACTTTCCCCTTTAATGGCCACTGCATTCATTGCATTCTGTTTCACTCCCCTCTCTGATATAACATCTGCTTCCCTTAAGTCGGTTTCAAAATTATGGACAACATAAGGCATAAGGTGTGATATCTTTAAAAAAGAACTGATACCCCTCACACTCTGACCCAATTTGGTATCCAAAAGCTTTATTTCATTTCTTGTAGCACCTGTTAATGGTGATAACGATGACCTAATTGTATAATTGATTTATCTTGACCCGGTAACTGACCCGGAGAACATCACAGAATGAAATTTGGATTTTTGTTGCAGACCTTTTGTTGATATTAGGAAGAAGAAGATTTGGGAGCTTGTGATAGTTCGTTATCTCTTCAGTATATGAAGTACTTTCCTAACAATGTCATTAATAGTATCACTTTAAAAGATGCAACTGTTAATTTATGATGAATTAGATGTGCATTTACCAGATAAAATAAGATATTTCTGGTGATTATTTGATTTTGATTGATTGATTGTTTGAGTGTGTTCTTGTTAATAGTTAATTCAGATTGGTTTCTTGTTAATCAATTTAGGTCACAAATGCAGACAACTATCATAAGGGCATGCAAAGAGCTTGGTAAAAAGTTGATTCCTAGCAAAAGGTTATGTGTTGTGTTGTTTAAAATCTATATTTATGTATGTAGACTAATTATATGCCTACTGAGATGAGTGAGAGACAATCTTGATGCTAGATGTTTATGAGTTTAGTTGTATGATTAATAGTTTTGATTCTCCTAATAGTATATTAGTAATTGTGTCACTTTGTGAAGGATGCAATGTTTTGTTATTACAGTTCATCATCACCAATGATAGAGCCCAGATAAGTTCTTTTTTAAGGCATTTCAGGCTCCAAATGGATCTAAAACCAATGGAACTTTTAGAGGGTATGTATCCAAACTCAATCAATCTTGGATAGCTCTTTTGAATTTACGCGTATTACATTTTTCTTTGTTTCTTTTGAACAAGTTGGTGAATTTTGATCTCTTTACCTAAAAGGAGTTCACTAATCATCTATAATTAAGTAATTTGAAAGCCATGATGATTTTAAAATTTTAAAGTTTCAAGCCATGATGATTTTTGCCATTAGGAGTGAAATTGATGATTTTACAAAGACTTTGTTTATATCAGAATATGATCATGTGCAACCAGATTTCCAAACCCATAAAGACTTTTGTCTTTTTTTATTTTTTGGAATAATTGCTTATAGGGTGTTTGATGCTATTTGATTCTTAGAACTACCAAGTTAGAATATTAGGTAATCTTGTTCATTTGATTAGGTATCAGTTGATCTGTTAAAGGTGTCTCTGTTGTAGTTTTTATAACCTTTCAAAATGTTTGATAGGAATGTTCTATTTCTACTTAACTAACCTTCTTCTTACACTCTCCTTTTGTGATTGAACACGAATTTATTTAACTAATAAGTAGAAAATCTTGGCACTTCAGTGTTGAGATCTTCGAGTTTGTTTTGACATCTAAGCACAATAACTAAAGCCTAATGGTTGTTTCCTGATTTTCCAGTTTTTTTATATGTTGTCTACAATTGACTTGAGTCTTCCATCACAATATAAGAACCGAAAAAGTTAGCTACGTCAATATCCGCATCCAATAAGTGAATTTGATAGGTGGAGCTCACAAATTCTGATTTCCATTCACTTATATATATCCTTTTAATTTGTATCTTTATTTCTAAATCATTTAACTAAAGGTAATTCCTAAACACTAAACCCTAAACACTGAATCACTCAACTAAGGGTGATTGCATAACTATAGGATTGTGAGCTCTTTCAATCAGCTAGCATTATATCTAGGTAATATTGCAAATGCATGACATTTATTAATTTAACATGAAAGTTATTGAAACTTGCATTATGTGTTTTTCATACAAGTTTGATTGTGATGATGAATTTTTTGGACAGTTTATGTTTCAAGGCGTATGAAGGTTTTTAATTATTTAATGTTGAGCCCTTTCCTGTTCAAAATTTTTTAAGAAAATTATACACATGTATGTGATTAGTTAATGAAAGCTGAGGACCGCCGCTAATCATGTATTTCAGATTCTTGGTTTTTGATGGTAATGATGAACCCCTAGAAGCACAAGAACTGTAGTTGAGATTTCCACATGGAATCCCCAATTACTTTGCATTTCATGAAGATTAAGTGAAAACAGAAACTACCTAATCATCAACTTCAGACAACAATAATCATATAGATCCACTGAAACTTATATCGTAAAACAATAAATTTCCAGCGGCTGTGCAATCATCTACACCAAGTTGACATGCATTGCTTTTAGTATTGATTTAAATCAACTAAAATTTTTGTTTTTGAATTATAGTATGCGGGAACTATGAACTAGACAAATGCGCTTCACAAAGACAAGCTTTTGAACAGGATTTGGTGTTACAGAATGCATTCCAAAGTTGAAAGCGTTATAAACGACTGTTCCATTTAAGGTACTTCATAGTTGATTGTAGTTTTTTCTATTATTCATGTGATCGGGATTGTCCATATGTAGGGGGTTGGCTGTGGTATCACCCCAACTTGATATCAGTATTAACATATTGTTATCCATACCTAAAGTAAAGTACATATAAATTTTATAACCATGTTTATATTCACATCGATTAGAAAACTTTTGAATAACAATAAACTACTATGGTTTTTCCGACTCCCCTGCATGCTAAGGCCAAAAATAGCCTAAAGCTACAAAAGGCAAAGAGGAAAGTCAACTACTTAGTCCATATGTCAACAGATGATAAGCATTTTTATGTAAGGTTAGTGGCTTCTAATTAAATGGGGATTACCTTTTGTGATTCCCTGTTACTTGTATTCCATTGCATTAACTAATGTTTAAGTTAATGTGAGGTACCAATTACCTAATACTCCACTATGTTATAAGTTATTTTGACATCACTGTTACTATTACTTTAGTGTTTATTGTTTTGCTAATCCTCGGAATTTCATGAGTTTTAATGTTTATTTATATTTAGTAAGTCTATTTCCCATATGATTTAGAAGGCTTAGAATCAATTTTCATGTTGGACTTTGTTTACTCTATTCTCTGATGAACATTTAGTTGTTTACTTGGTTGTGATTTTTCTTCGCACTTTATTACTTGTATTAGAAAAAATTTCATTTGAGCCACCAATATGAAAAGAATGTGTTTGCTTTTTAGCTTTGCTTTGATGTTTGAATTCGTATACTTGCTGTTATTTAAGGATTTTTCAGTTTAATTTAATAAAATAGGTATCTAAATATTACTGTACTAATTGTCTTTGTGAAATGAGAACCTCATTGTAGCATCCATCTTAACTCTTAAGGTTTAACTCAAATGTTTTAAGTTTTTTCTTGCTTTTGTATTTTTAAAAATTGATATTTTGAAACTTCATTTGCCCCCAGGAACTCAATTGAATGTTCCAGTGTTTTCCTAATTATAAAACAAACAAACAAACATACCCAGTGTATCCCGCTGAAAAGCAGGGTCTGGGAGGGGTATGTGGTGGCAAGTCTTTCCTCTATCCTGAGAGATAGAGAGACCGCTTTCGAAGAGACCCCCGACTCGTTAGCAAAGACAGTACCCATAATAATCATAAATACATATCATACAACACATAGGTAAATAACACATACAGAATTAGATATGGCTCACATCATAAAAAGCGACGTGTAACACCCAAAAGGGTAGATGAACGAAAAACTACACCTGACGCGAGAGGTCCCGCCACATGTAACCGAAACCCGTCCCACCCACAAATCCCACTAAAAGTCCTTAATTTTTATTCGACGCCTCCACTCACTCCTACCCTCGATCATGTGCTCAGAGAGGTGCAAGTCTATCATATCTCGGCTAATAATCTCATCCTAAGTCAACCTAGGTCTACCTCTACTCCTCCTACCCTCTACGCTGATGTTCTCTACTGCTCTAACAGGTGCTGCCATCGTTCTCCTCTTCACGTGACCAAACCATCTTAGTCTTCCCTCTCGTATTTTATCTGTGATACATGCCACCTCTAGCCTCTGGCGAAAGACGTCGTTTCTGATCCTATCCAATCTTGTGTGTCCACACATCCACCTCAGCATTCGCATTTCTGCGACCTCCATTTAGGGGTGTTCATCGGTTCGGTTATCGGTTTGTTCGGTTTATTCGGTTTTCAAAATTTAATATGCATAACCGAAAACCGAACCGAACCGAATTGGGAAAATGCTTAACTTAACCGAGTTCAACCGAATTCAACCGAATTCAATTTGGTTCGGTTTCGGTTAAAAACCGAAAAAACCCGATTTCAACCGAGGTTACCGAATTCACACTTTCACAGCCTATTGCGCGATCGTATGAGGGTAAAGGGTTAAGAGTCGCTTGAGCCTGATGTATGCAAGTGTTCTTTAGGGTTTGAAAAAGTGGAAAAGGCAAGGTATCTGAGATTTTAAATAGTCGATGTACTCAAGGCAAGCATATATTTGGGCCAAAAGTAAAAAGGTTTGTTTTTGGGCTCAAGTAATTTCACTTTGAATAGTTTTTGGGTTGAGATAGTCGGGCCAAACTATACACCTATAAAAATTTATATAAATTATAACACATTGAATTCGGTTAGTTCGGTTAAATCGAACAAACCGAACAACCCGATTTCAACATTATCCAGAACTGAAAACCGAACCGAAACCGAATTCCCAATTCGGTTTCGGTTGTGAACCGAACCGAAAACCGAATTCATAATTCGGTTCGGTTTTTTATGGTTACGAATACGGATCGGTGTTCGGTTTTTTTTGGTTTTCGGTTTTTTTGCACACCCCTACCTCCATTTGTCTCTCGTGCGATTTCTTTATGGCCCAACAGTCTGTGCCGTATAGCATAGCTGGACGTACTGTCATTCTGTATAGTTTTCCCTTTAGTTTCGATGGGAACCTCTTATCACACAGAATCCCTGATGCTGCTCTCCACTTGCACCATCCTGATTGCACACGGTATGCTACATCGCTGTGTATCTCTCCGTCTTCCTGTATATACGAGCCAAGGTATTTGAACCTACCCGTCAAGGGACCGCCATGGCCTATATACTTATTTGGGTGTCCTCTTCGGCCTCACCACTAAAGTTACAATGCATGTATTCTGTCTTAGAGCGACTTCTCCTTAAGCCCCTGCGTTCTAGTGCTGCTCTCCACTGTTCTAATCTCTCGTTAAGCACCGTGTTAGATTCTGATATTAAGACAATATCATCCGCAAACAGCATACACCATGGGACTGGCTCTTGTATAGACTTGGTCATTTCGTCCAACACTACTGTGAAGAGGAATGGGCTCAATGTCGATCCTTGGTGGAGTCCCACTTCCACCGGGAAGAAGTCTGTGTCTCCGACAGGTGCTCGTACACACGTTTTTGCCCCGTCATACATATCCTGTATTATTTTGATATACCTCTCTGGTACCCTTCTAAGTCGTAGACTTTCCCAGATGATTTTCCGCGGCACACTGTCATAAGCTTTTTCTAGGTCAATGAATACCATATGTAGGTCTCTTTTCTTTTCTCTATATTTCTCCATTAACCTCCTTATGACGTGTATAGCTTCTGTTGTAGAGCGTCCTGGCATAAATCCAAATTGGTTTACCGCTATCTGAGTTTCTCGTCTAATTCTCGTGTCAACAATTCTTTCCCATAGTTTAATCGTGTGACTCAATAGCTTTATTCCCCTGTAATTTGCGCAACATTGGACATCTCCTTTTTTCTTATATATGGGGACTATGACACTGTTTCTCCACTGATCTGGCATCTTTCCTGTCTTAAAGATATTGTTGAATAAGTCCGTTAGCCATTGTAGGCCCTCATCTCCAAGGCACTTCCACACTTCAATCGGAATGTTGTCTGGCCCCACCGCCTTAGCCCTTCCCATTTTCTTCAAAGCTCTCGTAACTTCATCGACTGTGTTGCTTCTATAATAACACTTGTTTCGTTGCGTCGTTTGATTTGTTTCATCTATCTCCGTTTGTT